>JAQQSK010011773.1:0-12143 GCA_028658325.1 Potorous gilbertii
TAAATTATAGGCCCTGTCCTCCAAATTAAATCTTTTGAAAAGGAAAAAAACTGTATAAATACACATATGTGTGTGTGTGTGTGTGTGTATATATATATATATATATATATATATATATATATAAAATAGCATATAAAATAATCACATAGATTTATATATTATGGATATATTCACTCTAGAAATAACACATTTAAATAAAATGTATTTTTGTCATCATTGTTTTCTTGTCTTTATCATTTCTGATGTCATGCTCTCTCCCACAACAGGACATCTCTCCTGAATCCACTACTTAAAGTTCAATTATAAGACCACACTGAGGTTTTGTACAGGTCAGATTTAGGGGGTCTGGAGTGTAGCCTGTACTCAGACCTATCTTGTACAGACTAAACAGTCTTTAAATATTTGATACTCAACTTAGTCCTTCACAGCAATGCAAGGACCTAAAACATTTCCAAAGGACTCATGATGCAAAATATCATCCACATCCAGAGAAAGAACTGTGGAGTCAAAACACGGAATGAAACAGACTATTTTCTCCTTTGTTATGTTTTGTTTTTCCTCATGTTTTCTCTCATTCATTTTAATTTTTCTATGCAACATGACTAATGTAAAAATGCGTTTAATAGGAATGCATTTGTAGAACCTATATAAGATTGCATGACATTTTGGGATGGGAGTGGGGAGAAAAGGGGAGAAAATTTTGGTCTTATGAAAGTGATTGTTGAAAACTGAAAACAAATAAATTAATAAATGGGGGGCGGGATTTAAAACAACAGTGAAAAACCAAGAGTATTTGATATTTACTACACTTCCATAAAAATTATGGTTACTACAAGTAATATTATTTAATTTGCAGAAGCTTTGTGTTTTAGCAGAAGCAGGAAAGAGTTGGGTTTACATTCTGCCTCTGACATCATCTGTAAGTGGGGGGCATGGGACAATTTTAACCTCTCTGAGCCTTTTTCCTCTTGTAAAAAAATGAGATCATGGCACTTGTAGCTTATACTTCATAGAAACTCACATAGATCATCAATCAATCAATTAATTAATTAATCTGCTGTGGTTGCTATCTCTTACGTGGAGCCTTTTTAGATTCCTACCCTTCCTAGCTGCCAGCAGTTTCCCCCAAGAAAAGCATTGTCCTGTATTTGTTATGTATCTGCATATTTCTTTTGTATACATTTTCTCACCTATGCCTGCAACACTTTCTCTCCTCTAATTTGACTACTGACCTCCCTGCCTTTTGTAAGTATCAACTAAAATCCCACTTTCCACAGGAAGTTTTTCCAGTCTCTCTTAATTCTAGTGACTTCCCTCTGTTAATAATCTCCTATTTATCCTATATATTGCTTTTTTTGTATATATTTGTTGAAATGTTGTCTCCTGCAGTATATTGTAAGCTCCTTGAGGGCAAGGATTGTAATATTGTTTACATGATAAACATTTAATGAATGTTTGTTGATTGATCTATTGATTTTGCATGTACCAAAACTTTAAAATTCTATACAAATATAAGTTGTTATTATAAATATATGTAAAAGTTACATCCCCTGGTAAAAAATGAATTTTAAAATATTTGCTAAATACTGTGTGCCAAGCACTGAGGATAATGGTAGAAAAATGAAGACAAACAACTAATGTCTGTGATAAAAGCCTCATTTCTAAAATACATAGAGAACTGAGTCAAATATACAAGAATGCAAGTCATTTTCCAATTGGTAAATGGTCAAAGGATATGAACAGGCGGTTTTCAGAGGAAGAAATTAAAGCTATATATGGATATATGAAAAAATGCTCTACATCACTATTGATTAGAGAGATGCAGGTCAAAACAACTCTGAGGTACCACATCACACCTATCAGATTGGCTAACAGGACAAAACAGGAAGATGATAAATGTTGGAGAAGATATGGGAAAGTTGGAACTCTAATTCATTGTTGCTGGAGCTGTGAGCTGATCCAAATTGAGGAATGGCTGAACAAGTTGTAGTATATGAATGTAATGGAATACTATTGTGCTATAAGAAATGACAAACAGGCAGACTTCAGAAAAACCTGGAAAGACTTATATGAACTGATGCTGAGTGAAGTGAGAAGAACCAGGAGAATGTTATACACAGTAACAGTCACAGTATGCAAAGACTGTTTCTGATAGACTAAGCCCTTCACAGCAATGCAAGGACCTAAAACATTCTCAAAGGACTTGAGGCAAAATGCCATCCACATCCAGAGAAAGAACTATGGATTTGGAACACAGAACGAAGCAGACTATTTTCTCTTGTGTTATGTTTTGTTTTGAGTTGCATTTTTTCATCGTTCTCCCATTCATTTCAATTCTTCTATGCAACATGACTAATGTGAAAATATGTTTCATAAGAATGTATGTGTAGAACCCATATAAGATTGTAAGCCATCATGAGGAGGGAGGGTGGAGGAAGGAGGAGAAAAATTTAAAACTTATGGAAGTGATTGTTGAAAACTGAAAACAAATTAATTATCAACAAAAAAAAATGAAAAAGGAAGACAAGCCCTGCTTTCAAGGAGCTCATACTCCTCCAGTTGGAGGAGACACCATATAAAAGAAAATTCAGCTTCAGGGGATATGAAAAAAACAAAATTCCTAATAGTACATGCATAAGATGCCTCCAGAAAAAGCCAAAAATAATGACAGTGAATAAATGCCAATCAGAATGTTATATGGTTCAAATGCAAAAATAACCTTTTCTTCCTAGTGTCCTTTTCAGAGGGTGAGCAAAAAATAGCATTAGCTAGCATCAGTGAGAGTTGTATTGGCAGAGCCATTGCCCTCTTGGCACAAGGAACACAGTGAGGGAAAGTTTCAAAAGGTCTCAACTAATTCATGCTGTAATTCTGACTTGAGTTGCCTCCAGCAGAATTCTTTACATATCTGTGCTTTTATTTCCTTGTTAGCAAAATGAGACTATCTTAGATTGACAAGGCACAAATGCAGGACCTTCTAGGGAAATAGCCAAAATGACTGTAAAGACTTTGAGATGTTTGGTTTAATTCTATAAGCATTCTAAGTGCCTACTATGTGTTGGGTGCTATGATAGGCTCTGACAATATAGAGACAAAAATGCAACAGTCCCAGGCCAGAAAACTTATGGTCTGCAAATGGAACAAATCCAGAATATGTCCAGTTAGAGTCATTCAGGCCAAGTGAAATGAACAGCTCGAGGCGGTTCTTTTAAATGTACAACCCCAAATAAGTAATTTAACCAGCCTCTCTCTTCATTAGCATCTGAATAATACAGTGATTAAAGTGCTGGCCCTAAAGTTGGGGAGACCTGAGTTCAAATCAGTGTTCAGACCCTTACTGGCTGAACAACCCTGAACAAATCACTTAACCTCTGTTTGCCTCAGTTTCCTCAACTGTAAAATGGGAGTAATGATAGTACCTACCTCCCAGGGTTGGTTTGAGGATCAAATGAGATAATGTTTATAAAGAGTTTCTATCACAGTGTTTGGCAGAGAGTAGATATTAAAAAATATTTATTACCTTCTCCCTTCATTTATAAAATGGGGATAGCTGCATAAGTACCACCTATCTCACAAAGTTATGACAAAAGCACTAGAGAAACCTGAAAGAGCTTAAAGTGTGCGATTCTTGCTAGGGGACATTGTGGTACAATGGCAAGAGCACCAAACATAGAATCACAGGACTTGAGTTCAGATTAAAGCTCGCTATGTACTGTCTGTATAACCTTGGGCAAGCCACAATTCTCTGGGCCTCACTTTTCTTATCAGGAAAGTGAAGGAGTTGTACTCTATGACCTCTGAAGTCCGTTAAAGCTCCAGATTAATATATGATCTTGTAATTCTATTATCACTGTTATCAGAGGAGGTCAGATTTTAAAATACAAGTCTTTCAAAATGCCCTTATATCAGGGGTTTTTGACCTCTTTTATGTCTTGGATTCCAATTGGCAAACAGGTAAAGTCTACAGGAATCTTCTCAGTGTGTTGGTTTTGAATGTATAAAATAAAACACAAAGAATATTAATTCAAGCCCCATGTATGGGAAATGGGGGAAGGATACTCTAGGGAAAACAAAGGTAGAAATGGGCAAAGGGTGAAGAGATAGAAGGAGACCTTGTCTCCAATAATCAGAAGGTAAAAGTAGAAATCCATACAAATGAGGAAGATGTTGGGGAATGTGAAATAAGTAGAACCAGGAGAAGAATTTATACTATAACAACATTGTAAAAATGAATAATTTTGAAAGGTGTCTCTGATCAATACAGTGATCAATCATCATTCCATGCCCATTTCCTGACAGAGAAGTGAGAGACTAGATAGGCAAAATGAGACAAATTTTTGGACATGGCAAGTGTGGTGGCAGAGTGGGCAGGAAATTGGAAAAGCATGAGGTCTGTCCCGGGAGGAATTTAAATAATGGAGAAACAAAAGTAAGAAGGGAAACAGTGAATATATGGAATTTGTAGATCTTCACTGGATATAAATTAGGGCTAATTAGTTGCCTGGCACCAATTAGCTTTTTTGAATGGCTTCCCCCAAAAGAGTACCTACTTCTGCTGATATGGACCTTCTTTATTGGTCTTTAGGATAGCAGGACAAAGTGTCCATGACCACCCATAGGGAAAGAAAGAGAAAAGGTCAGACAAGGCCAAAGCAATAGCCATCATCATCATCGCCACCACCATCATCATCATTATTTCCACTTTCTAGACCTAAATATTTATTTTGGTTCCAGCTTAATTTCTTTTCTAGCTTATGGTTTCATGGGAAGGCAGAAAAGGACAATGTTCATGAAAATAACTTCAAATTCCATGAATGCTTGCAAAAAAAAGCTGGTGGGAAGGAATTATTCAACTGACATGAATGGCAAAGAGCCATTTTGAACGGTTCATGATGAAGATGATGGCACTATAGAAGATCACAAAGATTCTTGATCTAGAGAGAAGAAGGACCTCAGAGGTCATCTAGCCCAACTATTTGTATTTTACATGACAAAACTGAGGCCCAAGGCTTAAGGTCACTCAGGAAGTAAGTATTCATGGTAGGATTCAAACCCAGGCCCTCTGAAATCAAAGCCAATGTTCACTCCACAGTATTAAAGGGAAGGACATATAGAAATAAAAACCAAGGAAGTTGTACGTAAAGAAATACCGAAGGAGGTCTCAACAAAATCAATGGTCATTAGAAATAAATTAAAACAAACCAAAGAGGTCATACAGAAGGACATATTACAAGTCGATAAAATTATAAGGTGAGAAGGAGAAAATCAGCCCAAGAGAAGGATGAAGGAGAAGGAGACACAACTACACCACAAAATATTTTTTTTTGCAATCACCTGGCAAATTTGGCAAAGAAAGGGGTGACAAAGTATAACTCAAAAATGTTTAGGGGTTATTATTTAAGGAAAAGTTGGGGGGAAAGAAACATGATCTTGGCAGGGAAACACTCCCTGGGAAACCAGCTTTAAAAAAGCAAACTACAAGTAACAGCATTTAAAGGTATTCAGAATCACTAATCAAAAGACAATAATTAAAGCAACTCTAAAGTATTATCACATAGCCATGAAATTGTCAAAGATGGAAAACCATCAGTGTTGGAGGAGCTATATAGGAAGACATGCTAATTTATTGCTGATTATGAATTTTGCCATCTATTCTGGAAAGCATTTAGCCTTGTGCAAGAAAAGTTACCAAAACGTGGCCTTAGCTTTGAGGTACAGTAATATACACCACTTCAGAGTTGCTGGTTAATCATTCATATTCAAGCAGTCTTTTCTCAATTTGGCCTGTGTCCCAGGAAAATAGAAAAACTTTATACTTCTTCAGTGGCCTCCAACTCATTTAATGAAGAGAAAAAGAATGTTCAAGGTCTGTTCACTTTCCCTTATCAAATATTTTTGCAACATCAACTGGTTAACACATGACCTCTCATCCTTCCCCATCCCTAGGAGAGTCAGACAAGATTTGTCACCTCTCATGAAGAACACTGGTTTCCATTCATCCAGCTGTGCAACAGGTCACTCTTGGCTGTTTGTGCTCCAGACACCTGCATGGTAGGATTACTGGAGATTTATTAGGAATGTGAAGAAGTAGGAAGGCTCATTGATGTTAACTTTAAACAATCACTAGCATATATACTGCCTGCATTTTAAAAATACATTTGAGAGAAATTGGTGAACATAAGTAGGTCAATTTTGTCATGTAAAATACAAGGGTCAGACTGCATAGCCGCTGAAGTTCTTCTTACCTCTAGATAAAGAATCTCTGTGATCCTCTATATTGCCATTATCTTCACTATGAACTGTTCAAAATTGCTCTTTTTCATTCTCAAATAGCTTTTCTTGTTAGCTGAGGAATCCCTTCCCGCCAGCTTTTTTGCAAGTATTCATGGAATTTGAAGTTGTTTTCATGAATGCTGTCTTTTTCTGCCTTTTCTGATTTTCTGACATTGATTTTCAAGCTCAAATCAGCAAACACTGAATGCCTACTATGTCTTAGACACTAGAGATACAAAAATAGCCATGAAAAATTCCCTGTGTTCATTGAACTAACATTCTACCAAGGGATATGACATGGATGCTCTCAGTTCAGTTCACTCTCCAGTTGGTTCCACTTCCAAACCAGCTTCCTTGACCATTTAAGGATGACTCCACCCTAAGAACTGCTCTCCATGTTCATGAGTTGGTGCTTGGGGTAGGGGTGGGGCGGGGGGGGAAGCCATGATTCTTACTTCATTTTTGGCCCCCATTACTCTCCAGGCTATTACCTTGCCCCAATACATGTGCCTTGTTCTACTCCACTCCTTTCCAACTTCCCTTTAATATTTTGTCTTCCCCTTTTAGAGCAGTAGGGACCATCTTGCTTGTTTTATTTGTATTTTGAGACAGGGAAAGTCCTTCATTTAGAAAGACCAATTTAGAAATACATCCTGGGCTATCATCAGCTATCTTAACTTTTATTTTGGAGGAGAGAGTGTGGCCAATGACTTTGAGCAGGTCTGCCTCACTAAAATACAATTCACACACAGGTCAAGGCCATTACCATTGTGATGACACACAAGAATATTACCATTCAAGAATGAATACAACAACATTTGTATTTGTATCCTTAGAAATTAGCACAGTACTTACCACACAGTAAACACTTAATAAAGGCTTCATCTATCACAGGGGTAAGGAAAAGCAAAGTATAAAAAGTAATTCCAAAAGGTAGAAAGCACTAAAAAACCAGGGTAGAAGACAGCACCTGAGAAGTCCTTTGAAAGGAACATGATAAGGGAGTGAAATACAGATGTGAAGGATGCTGTTTGCATGTGTGTAGATGTTTGAAATTTTCAGTACAAAGATCAAATAATTCAAAGGCTCATTTGACTGGACAAAGAGTGAATGAAAGGGAATAGTATGTAAGAAAACTATTTCCAAGTCGGTGAGAGTTCAGTAGTGGAGAACTTTAAATGCCAGGCTATGGATTTTGTATTTTATTTTTGAGGCAATAGAGAGTCACTGAAGGTATTACAGTGAGAAAAAGATGTGATACGATAGTTTGTTGCAGTTCAGTCATATCTGACTCTTCATGACCCTATGGAACATAGCACACCAATGCTGTTCATTGAGTTTTCATGGCAAAAATAACAGTGGTTTGCCATTTCTTTCTCAAGTGGATTAAGGCAAACATAGGTTAAGTGATTTGCCCAGGTTCACACAACTAGTTGTGTATATGTGTATATATTGTGTGTTTATGTATGTATATATGTCTCAAATGTGTCTAAGGTCACATTTGAACTCAGAATTTTCAGACTCCAGGCCCAGGAATCTATCCACTAAGTCACCTAGCTACCTTCAATATTGTGATGTTTTAGGGCTACTCAAATGACAAACTGTCTAGGATGAATGGAAGATGAAGAAAAAGCATGTTTGGTCTTGGACTTCAGCAGATAGCCTTGATTTAAAACACTGCTAGTATCTAATGACCACAATGTCTTCTATAAGACAGGAATTTGGCTTTTCACTGCTTTAATTTAGCGTGCTATTGAAGACACATGATGTACTAGAAAATTCTGGTGCTGGAACCTTGGGTTTGAATCCTAGCTCTGAATCCAGGGGCACAGGAGTTAACCTCTCGAATACATCTGTTTGGTCATATGTAAAATGTGGGTGAGAGGCACAACTGACCTTGCAGTCAGAAAGATCTGAGTCTCAGTCTTACAGCTAACCGTAGTTTAACATCACAGTCTCACAACTAATACTGACTGTGACTGTGGGCAAGTCACTTAATCTCTCAGTGCTTCAAGCAAACTTCTAAGACTATAAATTGCAGAGCAGAGGCTGACCTGCTTCAATAAAGAAATATTCCACATTGGAAGTTCCTTATATCAATAAAATTATGTCTGATCATCTTCTTCAAGTGGATAAAGGGGATGGATGGATAGATAGATAGATAGATAGATGGATAGATGGATGGATGGATAGATGGGTAGATGAATGGATGGATGGATGGATAGACAGATAGAGATTATATAATCTATTTCAAAGAATTAATATGAGGAGAGTACTTTACTAATATTCAAGTACTTCATATTTAAATATGAATCATATCATGCTGACAGTAGCCACATGTTATTAAACTCAAAAACATCTTTCAAACTGCTTGGCAGTGGTTTTTCTCCTTTCTTCCTCACAGATTTCTAGCTGCCCAGCATTCATTCCAGGTGTAGCGTGGGCTACCTTTGAGAGGTTCATGTAAGGCTATCATTTTCACCGACTTCAGTAAGGATCAAGGTACTTTCTAAGCTGAATTTTTCCCACTGTCATAAAACTGATTAACTATTGGTTAACTCTATAGCTTCTCTGAAGTCCTGCAGGGTTTTCCATAACTGAAGCCAATGAGAAACCTCTGAAGACTCAACCCAAGCTTTTCATACCGAGTGTAAGAATACACTAGGTTCAAGTCCAGGGATTTCTCATTGGTCTCAGTCATGGACAGTGTTTATACATATATATACATATACATATATACATACCCTTATGTATGTATCTCTGTGTGCATATATACATGCATATGTGTATATATTGTGTGTTTATGTATGTATATATTTATGTGTATGTAACATTGTTATATAGGTATGTATGTATTTAAAATTTGGTGTGCGTGCATGTGTGTGTGTGTGTGTGTGTGTGTGAAAAAGCAGAATTTTCTTCAAAAGACCTGATAGAAATACAGAGTAACCTACCACAGGTAGGAACTCAGGAAAACAATGCCAGAGAGATGTTCAATTTTAACTCCTACATACCCCAAAACATGTAATCTGCTGCCAGTTTTGCTTTTTCTTTTTTTTTTTTTCACTATATCTCATCTGTGGTGGAATCCATATGTCACTTTATAATACAATTGGACAGCAAACCTGCCCAGGCTCCAGAGCAGACAAGACAGGTCTACCATAAACCAAGAAAACCAGGGCCCTACACTAACTTAGGAGACCCTTGTTTTGATCTGAGTCTGGCACTCATTTGATGTCATAGGCCTTCAAATTTTTAATTAATAAAAGAAAGAAGCCCCTTGACTTAAAGTTTACTTATTAATCTCTCCAAAATCACTCACCAACCTGCACCAATTATTCTACATGTTTCACTTAGCACTTATAGACATTTTGCATAATTTTATATTGACTAGCCTACTTTTCCAGGCTGATTACATATTACCTCCTCTCACACAGTCTATGTTGTTGCTCAGGCATTTTCAGTCATGTCCAACTCTTCATGACCCCATTTGGGGTTTTCTTGGCAAAGATACTACAGTGGTTTACCATTTCCTTCTCCAGCTCATTTTACAGATGAGGAAACTGAGACAAGCAAGGTTAAGTGACTCGGCTAGGGTCACATAGCTAGTAAGTATCTGAGGTCAGATTCGAACTCAAGACTTCCTGACTCAGGCTCAGTTCTCTATACACTGTGAAACTAACTGCCAGACTATGCTCTAGCCAAGTTTGCCTATTTGATAGTCTCTCATTCCCAACCATAAAACTTTTGTCCCCATATATTTACACAGTCTATCCTTTGCCCACTAATATTCTCCTTCCTCACTTTTACCTTTAAGAACTCCTAATTCTTTTAAGGCTCAGCTTAATCTTTATTTTATTCAAGAGGCCTTTCCTGATTCCCCAAAAATCACCAAGTTTTTTTTTCAATGTCTTATATTTAGTTATCTATAAACATAGATTTGTTGGTTTGTTGTGAGAATCAAGTGAAATTATATTTGTAAAGCACTTAGCATAGTGCCTGACACATGGTAAGTGATTAATAAATGCTTCTTCCTTCCCCTACTCCCAAACAACTATGGGCTCCTCGTAGAATGTAAGGTTTTTAAAGACAGGAGTTCTCATATTTTTACATTTTGTCCCCAGTGGCTGGCACATAGTAAGTATTTAATATTTGTTAACTTACTACTGATTGAATTACTTTGTATTATCTAATATTTTCTTGAATTGTTGTCTTTATATCTTTGATGTAAATTTCTCTAGGGCAGGGTAAATTAACATGTTTTTTGTGTCATGGATCTAATGGTAATGTAAGGTTAATGGTGTGTGGGGCTTACTCATTGGAAGCATTTGTTTGACCAGATGAGACTCTGAATAGCCACTAAGGAGCATCCAGCTTTGAAAGCCCAGATGTTGGTCCTTCTCTCTCTGGTAACTATGTATGTATGATCAGACATTTGGAAGCCCTGTCTATTGGTCTTTCTGTTTGTATTTTCCCTGAACTTCAGGGTGCTGACTTTTTCCCCTGAACTAAGTGAATGATACATGTGCTTGATTAAAGTGATTGTTGATCCCTCCAAAGCTGCTTTCCTTTTAGAAAAGCAGGTCTAAGAACCTGTTCAGCAGTGCCTCCTGTGTATGTCAGGGGTCCTTGCTATTATAGGATCCCTTTGGCAGGCATGGACCTTTTCTTACAATAATGTTTTTAAATATACTAAATACAAATGGGTTGCAAAATTATATTGAAATAGAGTACTCAGAGTATTCTTTAAAGTTCATAGACTCTAGGTTTTTAAAAATATGTAAAAAATGAATAGACTCATGATTTCTCAAGTGCTTTGCAATTAGCTCATTTCAAAAGAAATACAGGGTTTCCTTACATTGACATATCTTAACCCTTCTGTGCCTTAGACAATGATTTTTTGAGATGCTGAGCTTAGCACAGAGCCTGGCACGTAAGCAATTAATATATCCTTGTTGACTGACTGAATGTGTCCCACTATACTTTTCCCCAAAAAAGTATCACCTTCTAATGATGAGCCTCTCTGTATTTAGCTAGGTTATTTCTTTGACAGAAAACACATAGTTTATCATCAGGAATAAACCCAAAACCTTTTTAACTTGGAAGCAACTGTCATGACCCACAGTTTAAGAAGTATTGGAAGTGTCACAAGGGGAAAAAGTTTAAAAAACTTAAAAAGCCCTCAACATTGTGAAAGCCTTTAAGAACCAAGGTATCTACACACCATAAAGAGGCATAGGGAAAGAACTGTGGTTAGTTGAGGTTGTAACTATCTATTTAATGGCCAAGATGGTAGGTTGAGACAGCTAGGTGGTACAGTGGATAGAACACTGGAACCTTTAAAAAGTAGACCATTTACAATGATTCTGATTTTTAAAATAACATACCTGAGTATAAACTTTGAAATACAAAGCAGTAAACATCAAAGCAATTTGATTCTGGCTCAGAAATAGAGATTCTATCAGTGAAACATATCAGTTATACAACATACAAAAGCAAAGGGATATCATAATCTGGTATTAGATAAATCTAGAGACTCAGATACAGAGGTAAGAATTCACCGGTCAACAAAAACCAGGAAAACTTGAAAACAGTCAAGCACATACTAGGACTAGACCAACATTTTATACTGTATAAAACACCAAATGTATATGTGATTTAGACATAAAAATGAGATCATAAACAAATTAAAGGGAAAATAAATAAATTACCTTTCAGATTTATGAATATGGAAAGAATTCATGATCAAACAAGGAATAGAGAGGATTACAGAAGATAAAATGGATAGTTTTGATAAAATGAGTAAATAATTGAAAGTTCTGTACAAACAAAACCAAACTAAAATTAGATGGGTCAAGTGTAACTAGGAA
>JAQQSK010011774.1:0-12142 GCA_028658325.1 Potorous gilbertii
GTCATTTGCAAAACTACACAGATATGGCCTATATTGGATTGCCAGCCTTCCCAAAGGGAATGGGTGGGGAGGGAGGGATGGGGAAAAGTTGGAACTCAAAATTTTAGGAACAACTGTTGAGTATTGTTCTTGCTACTAGGAAATAAGAAATACAGGTAATGGGGAATAGAAAGTTATCTGGCCCTGCAGGGCAAAAGAGAAGATGGGGACAAGGGAAGGGAGGGATGATACAAGAGAGGGCAGATTGGTGATAGGGGAAATTAGAATGCTCAGTGTATTGGGGAGGGGGGACGGGACAAATGGGGAGAAAATTTGGAACCCCACATTTTGTGAAAATGAATGTAAAAAGTTAAATAAATAAATTTATTAAAAACAAACAAACAAAACTTTCACCTTGTGTCCATTTGGGTTGGGTCTGAATCCTTTCCAAAAGTTTCTCCAGTCAATCAATAAGCATTTATCAAACACCTACTATTTGCCAGGCATTAGTTAGACACTGAGGATACGATATAAAGATGAGACAGTCTTTATCCTCAAACAATTTATATTGTACTAGGAAGATGCAAGAACATTCACACATAAGTCAATGCAGAGTACATAAAAACAAACACACTATGATGGGGAGGTATCATAATTGCTTCTTGGGCAGCAGTAGTCAGAAAATCTTTTTCTGTAATGAATTTTTCCTACATTAAGTTTCTGTTTTGTGTACTGGGGTGGCACTTTTCATTCATTAGCTATTCCCATTTTCTTATCTGAAAACAAGCAGAAAATCAAAGCTCCAGCTTGGCTCATAAATAAACCCTGGGCTATTGCTGTGATTACTGTTTATGTCCTGCTGTGTCTATAGTAGATAAGGTGCTGGTTTTATAGGACGCCTTTCATCCAAGGATCTCAAAGCACTTGTAAGTACAAGATTCATCACTCCCTACAGCACCTGGGTGAGATAGATAGAAAGATTATTGCTCTCTTTGTAACATGGAAGACCCTGATGTGTTGAATGGCTTCTCTCATCATGGAAGGTCATTGACAAAACTTGGGAAAGGTCTTTGAAGGTTGACTCCTAGTCAGAGAATAACAGACCCTTTTTTAATGTGATCTCTTTGCTCTACACACATGGATAAAACTGGCCTACTACCATCTGTAGAACAAACCTTTTGAATTTTTTTTTCAGTTCCAATGATAGCTTTTCATTGTACTGTTTTCTCTCTCTTCCCTTGTCCACCTAGTAACATGTTTGTTAGTTCTACAATTATTCATTGAATTTCCATTATGCGCATAGTATGGTGTCAGGCATTTCCTAGGATCCGAAGAAGTAGACAGAAAAGAGCTTACAGTCCAGCTGGGGAATCAGAACCTATGGACAGAGTGAGACGACAGTGCAGGAGTGGGATGGTAGCAGGGGAATGACACAGTGGGATAAGTGAGAGAAGGGATCACATTTCATTTAGATGAGAGATGAGAAGGACTCTGGGAATTCAAGGAGGTGGGGTCCATAGTCAGGGCAAGTGGCAGGGAATGGTGGGACATGGACTTGCCCTGTTGCTGGCTATGTCTAGGGATATAGTTTATAATGTGGAACTGAGTTCTTCCCTTCTTTTGCAGAACTCACCAATTCATAGGGAGACTGAACATGGAAACTTGTCCTCATGTGTACCATGTTCTAAGGTTCACTGTTCGGTTAACTTTTAAATAACACTCACAATGTATTGCACTCATGCACTCTGCTAAGCACTTTACAAATATGATCTCATTTGAGTTTACAACAACCCAGGGAGGAAACTGCTATTATTAACCCTATTTCACAGTTGAGAACCGAGGCAGATGGAAGTTAAGTGACTTACTCAGGGTCACATATCTAACAAGTGTTTGAGGCTGGATTTGAAGTTAGGTCTTCCTCAGCTCTGCCAGGCATTCTATCCGTTGTACTGCTTAACGGCCTCTGTACTAACTGATTATAGTTAGGGACTGAAATTCAGATATTTTCCTAGATTCTTGAAGACCGTTCTTCAATTGGATGTGTGCCCTTACCCTTGGAAGCAAGGTCATGTGTTCTGCTTTTAATTTATCTTTTCACTTCCAAATAATGTTTGGTATTTATTGATAATATTGATATTTAGTGTTTCAAAAGCATAAAAGAATCAAAGTTAATGAGATCCAGAAATACTTCCTGTATCTGAGAAAAGAGCATATACTTGAGGCAACTAGATGGTTCAGTGAATAGATCACTAGTCAGGAAGCCCTGAGTTCCAATTCTGCCTATTCACTTTGATTCTGGCTCTTTGACCCTGGGCAAATCACTTAACAGCGGTTTGCCTCAGTTTCCTCATCTGTAAAATAGGGTAATAGCAGCACTTATCTCCTAGGGTGGTTATAAAAGTCAAGAGATAGTAAGTGTAAAGTGCTTAGTACAGACACATGATACATGCTATATAAAAGTTACTGCTCATAATTATCATGCATGACCATAGAAGTTAGGGGTGCAGCTGATCTCAAGGAGACTTTACAATATTCTATTTTATAGGGCTATGAAGATCCTGTGCCTGCTTCTGGCTTCTTCCACTTTGAATTTCCAGCCTTATGTAACTCTTTGCAGAAAGGGAAGAACAGAAAATAACAATAACTAAGATGTATTTTTTGTACTTTGCAGTTTCCAAAATGCTTTCTTGGTCAACAACTCGCACTTTTTATGATAGCAAAAAACTGGAATCAAAGTGGGTACTCATCAGTCAGGGAATGGTTTAAAAATATAATATGGGAATGGACCATGATATTACTATGTCATCTGGAATTATGTAATGAATAGATGCTCTCAGTACATGTAACATCAACCTGTTGTACAGCTGAGGAAACTGAAACCCAGAGGGGTTAAGTCCAAGGTCACACTGCTAGATAAGTGGCATAACTGAGACTCAAACCCAAGGCCTTTAAGTTCCAAGTCTGGGAATTGGGGAAGGAATGTCTTTTAAAAAAAAAATTAAACTTTTTCAATTAATAAGTATTTTTCTCTCCTTCACTGGATGGGGGTGGGGATGGGGAGAAAGGCGAGAAGCAAACCGAAAATGCCTAGTAAAACAAAACAAATTTCCAGATTGACTAAGTCCAGAACTGTGTGCTGATTCGGCATATTGAACACATTTCCTCCTTGACAGGTATCGTTCTTCACCACTGGCCCTCTGGGGTCACTGCCAATTGTCCCGTTTATCAGAGTTTTTGTCTTCACAATATTTTTGCTATTATATAAACTGTTCTCCTGGTTCTGCTCACTTAACTCTGCAAGAGTTTGTACAAGTCTTCTATTTTCCTCATAATACAATATTTTATCACATTCATATACCACAATTTGTTAAGCCTTTCCCCAATGGATGGACACCCCCCTTAGTTTCCTGTTTTTTTGTGTTTTTTTTTGCCACTACGACAAAAGCTGTTGTAAGTATTTTTGTACATTTAGGTCCCCTTCCTCTTTCTTTGATCTCTTTAAAGTTATAGACCTAGTAGTGATATTGCTGCATCAAAAGGTATGTTCAGTTTTGGAGCTTCTGGGGCACAGTTTCCAGTCTTTCTACCATAATATATTGCTGAGGGACAGTTCCCATCTGAACACTACAGTGGACAAAGGGAGAGGGAGGGAGGGAGATGAGGAGACTCAGAGAAAGACAGAGAGAGAGAGGGAGAGGGAGAGAGAGAGAGAGAGAGAGAGAGAGAGAGAGAGAGAGAGAGAGAGAGAGAGAGACAGACAGATAGACAGAGGTGGAGAAGGAGGGAAGAAGGGAGGGAAACTTTGATGACTCAGACTCAATACAAAAATCATTTGACAGATTAAAGCAGGAATACAATCTGAATTCCTGGTGCAAAGAATTTCTCCTCTTGCCTCTGAGAACTACAGATTATTAAGGATTTTAATAAAGAACATCAATCACTTAATAAAAAATAACCCACCACTCTAGCGAGGGGTATATTTCTTTATTTACAGTGCCCTGATCATAATGTGTTCTCAAGTTTTCAGTGCCAGCATTGCTTGTATATTAGTAGACTTAGGGGAAATTCTGGGAGTCTCATAGATGGAGCAAGTACTAGATTTGGAATCTGCCCTCAATAGGTTGCATCTTGTCATTTACCACTGTAAATGGGTGATAATGGATATTTTTTGGGTCCCTCCTGGTTGAGTGAATGTAAATAGTAATTGCTTCTCTTTTAACCCAAACCCTGAGGGTCTTCCCCTCCCAGTTTGATTTTATTATTATATTATTAAAGGGGCCATCCTTTGACTCATTTCTTAAACAGGCCTGAAGGTGTTGCCTTACTCATAGTGAGAGCTCAGAAAGACTTCAGCTTAAAAAGGCCAAGGTCTCCCACTGCATCCTGGGTCATCTCCAGTCAGCTTGATCTATATCTTGCCCACAGCCCTTCCTCACTGAAATCCAATTCACTGCAAGTCATGTCATCGTCTTCCTGATGTCATGGTCCTCTTTGAGAATGAAGGACAAACCACACAACCAGACATAGGGTAAATCGCTTAACCTTTCTGGTCCTCAGTTTCCTTATCTGTAAAAATGAAGGTTGAACTAGAAAACCTCTTAGGTCCCTTCTACTTCTAGAACCTATGTTCTCTAAGATCTTCAAATGTGAGTCCATCTGATTGGCTTTAATGCCTTTGAAGTTAAATGGCAACAAGGTTGATAATTATTAAGCATTATTGGGAGATTAATTTTGCAAACAGAACATAAGCTTCTTGAAGTCAGGGACTTGTTCCACTTTTGTTTTTGTATCCAAAGCACCTGGCATGTAGTTGGTTCTTCACGAATTTGTGTTGATTGATTTCCTAAGATCTTATTCAATTACATTGTGGACCTCAGTATTCCAGCTTTTGTTCCTAAGAGTTTCCATTACCTCATTAGTAGCATTCTTACTTAGTGCCACAAAAATGTTCTTTTAACTTCTCTCCCCTCTACCCACAACATTTAAACCATGTACTGCGATTATTAAGTAGCATAGAATAGAGTCATAGCATTTGGAAGCTAGAAGGGATTTTAAATGTCGCCTCATCATTTACTAAGTGAAGAATTGACAGGAGTTGAGGTGAGGGGAAGGGATGGTGATGATGATGTTAAATGACTTGCCTAATAAAATGTGATTTAAAAAAACCACAAATGTACCTATGTATCCCAATAACGTTTTGAATCTTCAAAATATTCACCCAGGGAAGCTAATGAGATAAAATGTAAGTGCTTTGTAAATCTTAAAGTGCTAAATGAATGCTAGCCATTATCATTAGTAGCATTATAGCATATTTATAGTAGTATTATAATGTCCTTACTCAAGTGATGCTACCCTTGCTCAAAACATGTATGGAGAGCCTCTTTTGGATTTGCTCGTGGAGCCTGTGGAAAATTCTTTTCAGTATCTTCAGTGCTAGTCAATCTTTGTTTTAAAGGTACTAATAACAGCTAATATTCATATAGCTCCTATTATGTGTGCCAGGCAGTGTTTACAAATATTCTCTCATTTGATCCCCACAATCACCCTAGAACGTGGGTGCTTTTGTTATCCCCATTTTACAGATGGGGAAACTGAGGCAAATAGAGGTGAAATGACTTGCCCAAGGTCACTTAGCAAGTATCTGAGGCTGAGATTTGAATGAAGGTCTTCCTTACTTCAGGACCAGGCTTTATTCATTGAGTTACCAAGGAACCTTTTGGTTTAATATGGAAAATTCTATTAATTCCTTTTATATAAAAAACCCACCATTATCAAGTGAATCAAATCAACATTTATTAATGTTTACTATGTGCCAGTGCTAGGAATCAGAAGTAGTAGTCCCTAATCCTAAGTAGCTTACATTTTAGGGGCAGAAGATAATACATAAAAGGAAGCTGCAAAGCTGGGAAGGGATGAAGGTACTCATGGGGAGTAAGGAGGTAGGGGTTGTACACAAGAAAGTCCAGAGTGCAGCCTGGAGAGGACTGAGACAGCAGGCCCAGGTGCCCTCCTTAGATGGAGGTTCTGGGAGGAACCTGCTGATCAGAGAGAGAAGCCAAAATGAGGTGGGCACTTCCAATGTGAAAAGTAGTTCAGGAATGAAGTAAGCTTCCAGAGTGAAGAGACTTCAGCACAGAGAAAGTCTATAGAGTCCAGAGTACGGCCAAAGAATGAAGACTCATGCTAACATCGTATACCTGGCTTCCAGATCCTTCCCTTAGAACATAGAGATACACTCAAGTAAAACCAACTGATTCAGCAACTTCATCTGACATTGTGTACAACACTCTATACCAGTAGCCCCCACTTTTCTACTTAGAGAAAGGCCTTTCATAGTAGCTGCTTAATAAATGTTTATAGATGGACCTAAAAAAAATAACGTTAATGCTTTATTGATGCTTTTTCTTTGTCTTGCTTTCACTTCCCAAAGCAAATCTCTTTCCCCCAAATTGAACCCTTCCTCACAACAAAGAAGTACATCCAATCAGGAAATGTCATTACAATTCTAATGTCTGGCAACGTATGCCTCATTCTCTGTCTTCAGCCTTCCTCTTGTCATAGAAGTTATAACCAGTCATGGTGTGGATCAGAGCTCAGATGTTTCAGTGTTGTCTTACTTCACATTATTGGAATTCCTGCTTGTTTCTGTCCATTTTGTTCTGCATCAGTTCTCATGAGTCCACTCGAATTTCCCTGAATTCTCTATGGAACAATAATATTCCATTGCGTGAAATATAGTGGATATGGTAAATAATGTTATTTGGGGGAGATTTTCTTGTATTTTTCCTAAAACTGACAATGTTTTGAACTATGACTAAATTATTGGGATATATAAATGTACAAAAATGCATATGTAAAATATATGCATAATTTATATCTATAATATATATGATATAATATGACATCTATAAGTCTTATAAATAGGATAAATTTATAATTTCTATAAATCTTGTATATAGGATCGATTTATAATGTATGTCTATAAATCTTATAAATAGGATAGTTTATCATATATATCTAGAAATTGTAAATAAGATATATTTATAAATTATATCTACAAATGTTATAAGTATGATATATTTCTAGTTTATACCTACAATACGGAATGAGTATAATATAGTGTGTATCCATAAATTTTTAGATTTGTAAATAAATAAAAATGATAAATATGACATATTTAGAAATATATTTTTATCCAATAAGCCAGCCATAAGTCAAGTGACTGCTTTGAAAAACAACATTGATTTTGACCTATAATTACTAGTACATTTGATTTAAAAATGAGAAGGGAAAAACCTTCAGCTTCATTATTTTACAGTCACCCCAAATTGTCTTTCAGATCAGTTGCTTAACCCTCCTTTGAAGAGCTTCAGTGAGCAGGTTTACAGGATCTGTTTCAGCACTGTGAGGGACTACAGAGGCCATAAGACTATACACTGTATTTTAAATTTTAAATGAAAACCCTGACTTGCTAGCTGCCTGATTTCTTTGAGGCTTAGCCAGTCTCCATGGAGGCCCTTTCTGCCTGTGGACCCAACCAAATTTAACTCCTTCATCCAGACAGACTGACTTCTCTCTGGGAGCCTATTTTAATTCCTTAAAGACCTCTGCTAGCAACCGGTGCAGGGCCCTCCACCTCCTGGTTTATCGCTGTTAATCAGTTTTCCCCTGAGAGCTTACTAAGAGCTACAGGCCAATCAAAGCTGGGGAAGTTGAAGGGCCCTAAGGCCTTTAAGGGATGATCTTGAAAATGGAAGTCACCATATGGGGAATCTTAAAAAAAAAAAAAAACGACATTCTAAGAAACTGATAACTTTCTGGGGTCCCCCTCCTACCTGGGACTTGGCCACTTGTGTTTCTTCATCACTGGCCTGTTTATTTGGGTAATAAGTATTTAGACTGCCTGGGCTGAAGTGCGGCTTACTACCCTGTGTGGTGCAGCAGGCAGGCCATATTTGGTGTTCAGGCCAGCCTTGGTATCAAAATTATTGTTTTCATATGAACACTCAGCTCCAGCCTCTCCTTCTGACTCAGCTGGATGTGATGACAGGCCCTCTGGGGCTGCAGAGGACAAGAGCATCCTTTTTGGTCTCCTTCAGCAGGAGGGAAGGGGAACACCCCTACCCCTTCCGTCCTGCCCCCGCAGAAGCTGGGTGACAGTTTTCCTCTGTGGGTTTATAACAATTGTCCCTTTCACCTAGATAAGGGAGAATCAAGCTGAAGGATTGAAAAATGAATAAATAAATAAATAAATAAACAAGCAAGAAAACAGATAGCTATTAGATTTTAATTCACCTTAGGTTAGACGGTCCTTCAAAGTTTTTGGTTGTAGTTTATCACAGTTTAGTTACTTTCTAAAGCCACACCTCCCTATTGTCTTGTATTCATTTTGTATACATTCCCTTGTGGCTTTGTTGATTTCCTGGTAAACTTGAGGGTAAGGACTGTTTCATTTTGTCTTCCAATCCCTAGCAACTAGCTCAGTGCCCAATACATAGTCATGCTTAATAAATGCTTTTAGATTGATTAATGGATTAATCAACAACCATCACAGGGTTCAGGTCTGAAAGGGTACTCTGTCATCATTTAATCCAAACCCCTCATTTTACTGATAAAGAAACTGAGGTCCAGAGGACAGAACCAAAGTACGGGATTCCTACAAGGAGTTGGTGTTAGAACTGGACTTGAACTCAGGTCCTTTGACTGTAAATCAAAGTCTCTTTCTTATAATGCATATTTCCTGATCAACTGAACTGATCAGTCCAGTCAAGACAAGGGCTCCAGCTTGGAGCCCAAGAGAGGCACACATTCTGTTGGCCATTATGGTCACTCTGGCTGAGTAGGTCAGCACAGATCACTGATACCTTTTGGTTTGCAAAATGCCTGAAAAAAAGTGCAATTAAAAACATACTTGCTCCTGTATTTCTATATGCGTCGTTAACAAATTAGCACTGGGGAGGCTTTTCCAAATTAGAGATTAAATTTCCTTGTTTATGTTGGAAATCTCTTTCAGTTTCTGTCAACAAATGTGCAATAACATTCTTTCCATATTGTACTGGCTTCTTTAGGTTCATTTGTTATTCCTGTGTCCTTAGTTCTTCTCAAAGCCTTCCCACTTAGCATGTACTCTGTGACAGAGAGGGTCTGTCCTTGATGGGTGGGTGCTGCTTTGCACCAGGATAAGGTCCTAGCTTGACTCAGGAAACCGGCTGCCCTTTTAAGCAGGTCATCTGGCTTTGACCTCCTTGTCTCACACTGAAGGGTGGCCAAACCACAGACCGGTGAGAAGTGTACAGTTCCTCCAGTGCACAGTGGGACAGGAGCCATGTGGGCTGTTCACCCGGCAGTAGGAAGCTGGACTCTTTTGTCTTTCCTCTTTCCTTGCTAAAGAGCAAGTTTTAGGTTGCAGCCAACTCATGGCTTCCCTTAATTCTAACTGCCTCCATTTTTCCCATCAGGCAGACTCTTGGAAGTAATTGTTTAAAAAAAAAAAGGCAGGTCTGAGAACTCTAGAGTTCAGTGAAGGTCCGATTATTTGTTGTAATAATAACAACTTGCATTTATGGCTACAGAAGCATGGATCTTCAAGCCTTGAATATGTAAGAGTGGGGGAAATCATTCTTCTTCAATTGGAAGGACTTTAAAGGTGGTCTACTGTAACCCAAGGGGCGGCTAGGTGGCATAGTAGATAGAGCTCTGGCCTTGTAATTAGGAAGGCTTATCTTCTTGAGTTCAGATCTGACCTTAGACTGATTATATCTGTGACTATGGGCAAGTCACTTAACCCTGTTTGCCTCAGTTTCTCATCTGTAAAATGGACTAGAGAAGGAAATGGCAAATCACTTCAGCATCTTTGCCAAGAAAACGCCCAATGGGATCATGGAGAGTCAGATACCACTGAAATGTCTGAACAAAAATAAAAATAGCACCTATCTACCAGGACTGTTTTGGGATGAAATGAGAGGATATTAGTAAAGCTAATAGCAGTAATTTACTAATAGTAAAGTGAACCTTAAAGCATTGTGCAAATTCTATTCATAACAATATAATTTAGACATCTTACCTGCCTAGATTCTGAAATTTTTTCTGTAGAAAAATTTCAATAGTTCAGATGCCTGTTGAATCTCCCTGGCCTCCAGTAGATCTCAGACTCCTTGGGTTGAGGTATCATAGCCTTTAGGTTTTGCAACATTAAGTTCTTATTGTGATACCATAACTCAGTGAACACTGATGAAAATGATAATAGAGTTTATGATGAAGAATGCCATTACTGTCCTTCAGCTTTCAATATCTTCATTTCCTCATTTGTTAGATATTCCACAATGGGCCATTTGCCTACCCCAAGTTTTAAATTGGTAAATTGACTGATACTCAGCTATCTCTTGATCAGTGGTGAAGGCACAACAGTGCTTAGCTCCTATCCCACTTGTTTCCTCTGTTCAGAATGTATAGAAGGGAACCCTGGTGAACCACAGCCCAGCAGGGTGAGTGAGCCTATACTACAGAGTGAGCAAAGGTTGAAACTTGAATTTTTACATCTAAAAATTCAGATGACAAAACACTGACCAATCACAGTATTGCATCACGGTAGTCCACAATGTTCAGTTGACAAAAATACAGAAATCACCGAATTTACAGTGTGATTTGTAATTTAGGAAAACAATTTTATTTGCATTTTTTCGTTTATTTATGTTATGATTAAATTTTGCTACATGTTATTTGCATATTATATTTCTTTTGCATTTTTATTTAATACATACACTGAGGCTCTTTCTTCCCCCCCTCACGAAGGCTTTTAGCAGCTTCAGATATTTAAAACTCAACCCCGATTATCAGTCAAATCAGTCAACAAATGTCTATTAAGCACTTACTTTGTTTCAGGCACTGGGCGGAGCCATGGCAATACAGTCCCTGTCCTCAAGGAGCATATGTTACACACTGACATATATACATACTTTAATCATGTCTTTTGATTTGAACATAAATTAGATTTAAGTGAGTCAGAGAGGTACAAAGCCTCTTCTCTTCTTAAGTCATCAAAGTCCAAAGGCAAGACAAAAGTGAAGATGCAAGTGATAGCCCAGGGTGCAGTAGATGACCTTGATGTCTTCAATGTCTAACCAAGCTCTACTCTCTCCACAACACCTGCTTCAGCCACCTTCATGGTCATTGGAACAAATTGTTCTCTTCTGTGGGGAGGACAAGGAGGAAGGAAATCTTTATATACTTTCAGTAAACACACCCCTTACTCACTGAAGGGTTTGAGACTCCTGGGTGCCCCTCAACCTAGTTTATTTTCTTCTACCAAGATGGTTTGGGGTGTGACCACTGCACATGCTGCAGCTTCTTGGAACCACAGATGAGAATGAGATGAGTCAGGTGGACACCAAAGGCGTCCCTGAAAAGGGCTCAGTAGGCTGTTGCACCAGAAGTGCCGGTCCTTCTGGAACACCCCCATATACCTCAGATATTGGAATACATCTCTATTGATACGAGAATGGCAATAATAGCGTTATACAGCTCTTTATGTTTGGAAAGTACTTTATATATGGTATCCTCACAACAACCCCATGAAAGAAATAGAATAGGCATTATGATTTCTGTTGGACAAAAAGGGAAGCAAACTCAGAGAGGATCACAGACTTGTTCATGGCTGTAACTTCCTCGATTCCAAGTTGGCAGGGATTTTAGAGGCCATCTAGACTGATCCCCTTATTTTATGAATGAGGAAACAAACCCAGAGAGTTGCCCAAAGTCACAGAGTTTGTAAGTGTCAGAGGCAGAATTCAAGCTCAATTCTTTCTGTCATTCATTGGATGTCCTTGACTATAAAGACTAGGTACCATAGAAATCAATATCATGATAATTAAGAGTTTAAGTAACCCCAAACAATCTGGTACTGGCTAAGAAATAGAGTGGTGGGTCAATGGAACAGATTTGGGACACAGTTATCATAGTATTGCGTAAGGTATACAACATACCATTGTGTATTGTGTAATAAGTGACATAGTAATCTAGTTTTTGTCTAGGCTCTTTTTTTGATCATGGCTTTCAGGTAGTCCCACAATTTTTAAATTATCTTTCCTGGATCTATTTTCCAGGTCAGTTGTTTTTCCAATGAGATATTTCACATTCTCTTCCATTTTGTCATTCTTTTGGTTTT
>JAQQSK010011775.1:0-12141 GCA_028658325.1 Potorous gilbertii
TCTGCTACATTCTGTGAATGACTTCCATATTTCTTTCTCTGAGTGTGGAAGGCATTTTGCCTTAGTCTAATTCAAAAGACATTCAATTTCCCCACTTTATCCATGTTTATACATCCATCTACTTATGAAAGATGATTATGTCTTCATAAGGCTCCAATATTTCTCCTGTCTCCCCCAATGTACATTCTCCAGTTAACTCACTTCTCTTACATCTTCAGAACAAAACCATTAATTAATCTTTGTCTTAGTTCACTTCCTCTATGACTCCTGTAATAACAGGATTTCAAGAGAAATCTTTAAATATTCTCTTCCATTTCCATTAGAATATAAACAGTTCTTTACCTATATTACAAAGTTCCTTTAGAGTTTTGTTTTTTGAAGAATATATGAAAAGCTATTTTATTCAAAATCCATTTTGATTGATAGATATAATATTCATTTTTACTCAGTAAGATATCCTTTGTTGTAGACCTTTGCATTTTGCCTCATAGAATATTTCATTCCATGTTCTCCATTTCTTTGGATGGTAGCTACAAAATCTTAATTCAGTCTTGATTGTGATTCTTCAATATTTTTTTTTTCTGGCTGCTTGTAATTGTAAGGTCAATACCACACCCACAGAAGTTACTATGGATATGTGTGCATATTTCCAGGGTAAATTTACAAAATATAAACTCTCTTCCACAAAGATGAAACCAAGATGTTTATTCAAACACCAGAAAAAAAATCCATCATAGTAACAAAGAAATCTATATACATTTTCAATGCAGGGATCAGGGCCATCCCCAAGCCTTCTCTCTATTAGGCTTCCACACAAACAAACTCCCTTAGGCAAAACTATTCCCTTTTTAACTCCCATTAGCTGCTCTGCCTCAGCTCTGTCTCTCAGTTTTGCCCTTCCTGCTCCACCCCTTCAGCTAGCTGTGGTTTGGGCCAAATCTCAAAGCAGATCATGACAGGGCCTATAAAGGGTCAGGGAAGATCTTCAAACTCCCTTAACATTACAGTAATTTTTTCCTTTTTTTTTTTTTCTGGAAGCTTTGGATACTGGTAATAATATACTTGAGAAATTTTTATTTTGGGTTTTCATTTAGTAGATTTTCAGTGTATTCCTTCTATTTTCAGTTTTTCCTATTATTCTTACCTATGTGGAGGATTTCTTTAATGATTTTTTGACAAATGATATCAGAGTTCCCTTTTTTTTTTTGGTTTTGAAGTTCAGGTTTTCCTCTTGAAACCTGAATGAAGAAGTTTTAGAGAGATTTGTAAAAGAAAGCCCCACATTTTTAAGAATCCCAAAACTCACACTGTCACTTTGAGTGAAAAGAAAATATTTCTACACACTCACCCACAATCGAGGGCTGATCTTCACTTAGTTTTCTTTCTGAGAAACTATAGATCTCAGAGGGCATTTGTGCTCTAACTAACTACTTTCTTGATAATTTTTACACATTAAATTCTCAGTTATCTCACTAATTTTTGGATATCAAATATCACTTTCATTCTTTTAACTTTAATGTAAATAATCATGTTAACTGAGAATCAATAATTTGGTCCATTCTGATTTTTAGTGCATTTTTACTAGAGTATGGCTTTATACACCTTCTGTGAAACTATGGTGCCTTGTTGGTAATTCTCTCCACCTGTTCTTGAGGACACACTGTGGCTATTGGATAGAGCCCCAGGTTGGGAGTTAGGAAGGCTTGAGTTCAAATGTGACCTCAAACACTAAGTTAAGGACCTTGAGCAAATCACTTAACTTCTGTTTCAGCTGTTATTTTTCAGGTTTTGAGAGAATCAAATGTAATAATTTTGCTTAGCACATTGCCGGGCACATATTAACCAGTATATAAGTGCTTATCCCTTCCCCTTCCATAGTACTCATTTCTTGTATAATTTAAAAAATTGCATTATTTTTCCAAAGATTTCTAATTATTCCCATAGACATACATAATTTTCTTTGCAAGTTCTAAATATAAGGGTTTTGGTTTTTTTGCTGTTGTAATTTTTGTCTTCTATGTTACTGCTTTGGTCACACCTGGCACAACAAGAGTCTTTTTTTTCTTTTTGATCCTTTTTGCTGCTGAAACTTCAAGACTTGAGTTATAGAAGGAAGCAAGTTGAGGTCCTATCCTTCATTCTGGTAGTCTGTCTGTGTGACTTGTGGCTTGCCACAGTCACCAAAGTTCTCCGGTACAATTAGCCTTAGTTGAAGACCTTTCCTTTAGATGAAGAGAGAGAGTAAGGAGAGGCTTTTTTTTTATTCCTCAGTTAAATCAAAGAAAGTCTTCTTTTGGTGTAAGAGATCTGATTGAGTCCTTTTTTATTTCCCTTGAAGCCTATCAAGTTCGTAATAAAAATTTCAGCATGTCTCACTTAATTATTTCACATACAAAAAAATAGGAAATCAAACCTTCAAATGAATTATATCTTTGAATATGTCTTGGTAACAAAATTCTGTTCTACTTACACCATGGATCTCATATCGTATGACACTTCTAATTCCTCTGTGCCATTCTTTGCAGTCATTTTGACTTTTCCTTCATTAAAAGTCTTCAAGAAAAAAAATGTAACCAGGGAGTTCGGTGCTTCACACAACAGCATATTCTGAGTTCAGGAACATTGCCTCCTAGGAGAAATGATGTTCAAACTTGTCCAGTCTGTAATACATGTACACTTTTGTTTTAAAGATACTCTTAATGTCGTTTTGTGGAGCTGTATCAGTTTGCTAAATAGCTAATTTTTTCCTAAGAAATGGACATAATTTATTGAGTGCTATTTTCACATCCTTGTTTCTGAGGGAGTAGATCACAGGGTTCAAGGCTGGGGTCACTATGGCATAAATCAGTGAGACCACTTTGCCTTTCTTCAGAGATTGACCAAAAATTGGAAAAATGTATGTAGAAATTACAGTGCTATAATACATAGTGACCACAATAAGGTGCGAGGAACAAGTGGAAAATGCTTTCTTCTTGCCTTCCTTGGTCCGGATCTTCAAGATACTGGAGATAATGAAACCATAGGACACCAGAATGAACAGGAAATTTAAAATAGCAAAGAACATGTTTGACACAAGGAGCAGTATATTGTTGACATCTGTTGAGGAGCATGAGAGAGTCAATAATGGAGGCATTTCACAAAAGAAATGATCAATGACATTGGGGCCACAGAAAGACAAGCGAACAGTCATGATGATATGTATTGTTATATTGGCCCCACTGACAGCCCACACTGCAGATGCTATGATACAGCAAATTGTCTTGCTCATGATAGTGGTATAGTGGAGTGGCTGGCAGATGGCTACATATCGATCACAGGCCATGGCTGTGAGAAGCAAGAGTTCAGATCCCAAACATAAGCCTAGGAAATATATCTGAGCTATGCAACCACCATAGGAAATGGTGTTCTTGGTTACTAGGTTCTGCAGCAACTTAGGCATTATAGTGCTTGTGGAGAGAATATCCATCAAGGCCAAATTAATAAGGAAAAAGTACATGGGAGTATGGAGGCCTGGATTTGGACTAATCACAGTGATGATGACTGAGTTACCAGTGAATGCCATGATAAAAAGTCATAAGAAGATGATGAAAAAAATAATCTGAACCTGAGGATTGTCAGAGAAACTTTGTAAGATGAACTCAGACACTGTGGAATGATTGCTTGATGCCATAGGAGTCAGTTTGCATGTTTCCTTTTGTCAGTGTTAGCCCACAAAATCCAACCCACAATATGTAATTTTGTTTACTAAAGAGAATAAAACAAAGATCTGAATTAAAAGTACAATATATTAAAATGCTTTGATATGCCAAAATGAAATTATTAAAAAGTCATCTAACTATATGGTTCCAAAAATGGAGAAACATTATTTGGTTAGTGAAATCTCCTCCCAACGAATTCCTTCACCCCATAAGGGTAAATGAAACAAAAAGAGAAAGAAATATCATCTTCATCCCCATCATCAGTCTTACCTCAGGAAAATCATTTTCTTCTTCATATGATATTTTATAGTACCTTCAGTACTTTAGTTGAAAGTTCCCTTTACTACTCCAGCCATGAGGTGAATCCAATTACATTTCATGGTATAATTCATTTAATGAGTCTGCAGTGTGAGGAATGGCCATAACTGGTAATTCTCTCGAGCATTACCGGCCAGAAAATAAAATGAAGGCAGACATGTAGATAGCAGAGGTGCAAGCCTGGAAACTGATGGAAAGCAGTTACATGTAGTAGAAACCAGAGTAGAACCAGAATCAGAAACAGAATAAAAGTGTCATACAAAAAACTTGCCCCAAGGTTAAGTAGTTATGTGATACAGAGGATAAATTGCTAGACATGGAATTAGTAATTCCTAAGTTCAAATCTAGAATCAGAATCTTATTATTTATATAACTTGGGCAAGTCACTTAGTCTCTCTCTCCTATTACGATCTCCACTTCCATTTTAAACATTCATTTTCTTCATCACTATTATTCCCTTTCCACTTTTCAGTTCAATATATAGATCACATGCAATTTCAATGCAGAATTCACTTGTTCTACTCAGGTGTTGCATTTTTATGCTTGCCCTTGTGGGACCAAATCACTCTTTCAGTTTCCTTTAATCTCACCATAGATGGATAATTTCTTCTAAAGAATTCCTCCATCTTTAAGGAAACTTTGGAGTGACAGAAAGTATCATTATCTCTAATCAACCTGAATAACAGAAAGGAGTCTTTTAAAATGTTATTCATCAACAGTTACTATGAAATAGATGCAAACACAATCTAGAAAAGCAATTTCAATCTTACCCCCAAAGGAATTTCTTGTGCCATTTTGGCTCAGGTTGATAAATTTTCCATTTTTCCTACTGTGTTTGGTGATGTGTTCAGTGTCTGACAGGACACTGATTAGACATGAGATGAAGCTATTGCTTTACCTGCATAATGAGCCCCATTGTACATGGAATGTTCACATTTCTATTACTTGTCATGACACCTTGTTGACATCTTTTATAGAAACTATTTTTCTAACAAATCTTTTGTTTCACGAGGGTATCATTTATATTATTTTTTCCTATAAAACAAAGAGTAGTGGAAATGGTCTTAAATTATATCAAGGGGACAAATTTAATCAAAGAAAAATAATTTTATAGGTAATTGTCCATTTTACAAAAATCACTGCTAGAGAGGCAGGGTCATATCCAAAATCTGCCAGCCTTTATCTAGAATTTGGTGAAGGTCTTTCTAATAATTCAGGGAGCTCATGTAATAGCTGTTCAGAAACTTCTCATTCTTCTAAGTCTAGAAAATCCTCACTTTTAACACTGAAAGAAGATTGACTTCTTGAAGGGAGAAACCATCAATTTTCTGATCTTCTTCAACAAATTAAGAGACAATTTTGACATTCATGAAATAAACTTTCTAAAATTTTACTAAAAACATACTGATCATTTGTCCATAATGCTCTGTAGCCACTTCCTTCATGAGTCTTTATGTGGGAACAAAGATACATTAAAGGGTACAATAGTGCACAAACCTAGTGGAAGAGTAGAATACCAGCCATTCTACCAGCCCTGAATCATGCTTAGTCTGTGATAAAATTCTGATATTAAAGGGATCTCTTTTATTAATAGAGGAAACTGGTAGATAGAGAAACTGCCTCTAATAACATAGTCTACTACCTTCTCTTCCACTTTTAGTCTTTGAGAGATGCCTAGAATATTGAAGTGCTTTGGATCATACTTCCTGTATGTGTCCAAGATAGCACTTAAATTCAAGTGTTCTTAGCTTTAAGTTCATGTTTTTGCCATTATAACACACAACTTCTCAAAGCTAAAGGAAGTGGCAAGATTCACAGAGCCAGAATGTCAGAACTAGAAGAAACTTGAAAGCTCAATATTTTACCAAATTAGTTTGATAAAGAAGGCAATCAACAGGGTAGGGATTTTTCCAAGGTCAAATAGAATGTTAAGCTTAGTGGGAATTAGAACCCAGTATTGATTACTATTTTATGCAGTTTTTCAAAATCTGAAAGTAGACCTTTTTGCAAGCAATTTCTGATCTAAAAGAAAGTGAAAGGACTCACCAACATTCTTAAGAATATAAATGCATTCATTGCATCTCAAAGTAGATAATTACTATCTAAAAGTATTCTTGAATTCCAACACTTTTTCTCTCAATGGAATGTTTTGCAAGTTTCAGGTCTTCTGCTTTACACAGACAGGCAGACAGACAGAGACAGACTTTCATCAGCAGAATGAGGGGTTGAGACTGGGTGAACTATAATGAACTTATATTTCTCAATCTACAAGTAAAGATTCCAAGGAGTGATTTTGAACATACTGGTGAGGAACTTATGATATCTTGACATCATCAGTCACCTGGCATTTTTTCAACCTCCCTGTGCCAGGTATAGGGCTAGGTGCTGGTGATAAAAAGAAAGAAATTTGGAATAATTAATGATAATACTAGGTGATATTCAAAAGTGGTAGAATATTTATTAAGAACCTACTATGTACCAGACCTGATGTTAAGCTTTGAGGGTTATAAAAACAACCAAGAGAATCCCTTTTGTCAAGGAATTTATAATGGAGAAAACACACAAAGTTATGGTGGCAAGTATAGTAGGATAAGGTAACCCAAATTATTCATAATGTCTCAATAATTGGGAAGTTTTGCCAATCATTTGGGCCCTAAAAAAATAAAGCCAAAAGTTATATAACACAACCTAGGGATCCAGATGTAGAGCCTAAATTTCCATCATTGGTACAATAGGAGGATGTGGATAAAAAGCTGGCCTTCTAGTGCAAGAATCCTAACTTCACTCCATGCTCTGATTGTGTAGATCATGTACAGGTTACTTACCTTATTTGTCAAAGCAATTCTCAGTCTCTAAGATTAGTTGAAGAGGGATTTATCTTCCTTGGTAAAAGAATTGCTGCATCATGAACCCTCATAGTAATTACAGCTCACCATCTGTATATCATGTTTTTATGTAATTATTTGCATGTTGCCTCTCCCGTTATCATCTGAGCTTCCAGAAGACAAGGACTGTTTTTGCCTTTCTTTGCATTCCCAACACCTCTTACACAGTGCCTGGCATAAAACAAGGGCTTAATATTTTCTAACCAACTCATGTGAGGGTATTTTAGGAATCATTGACTGATGAGTATTAAAAAAGCAATAAATGAAGAAGCATGAAATAATAGCTACTTATCTAGTTTGGGGGCCTGGAGAAATCTGAACTTGAAGCTTGCTTCTGTAATTTAACTAGATCTGGGATCATTGGTGAGTCTCTTACCTTGCCTTTATGAATCTCATTGTCCTTATCTGTAAAAGAAGGATAAATAATAGAGATGCCTACTACGGGAGGCTGTTATAAAACACTAATGAGAAAAGGAGTGACAGATGACTCATAAACTGCAAAGTATTATGTAATGTGAGCTATCAGTATTATCATTAAATAGAAAAACATACCCTTTGTACTAATATCACATAGACAAAAATTCATCTTAGATGATTTCAAAATGTTGAGTGCTACAATATATTATTGCCATGAATTCATATATGATGAGAGGAAGTGTTGAACGAAAGATGGATTGCTGGCCTCACTCTCAAGAAGAACTGGATTTAAGTCATATCTCTGACACATATTTGCATGGATGAGGACTTAATGCTTAATTACAAAATCAACTAAGACAGCAAGTTACAGGAAGTGCCAAACTACATTAGTGACATTAATTTCTATACTAAATGTTCCTGACTGCAATGAAACTTTTGGTCTGGACAATAGTAGTAGGAGTAGTAGGAGTAGTAGTAGTAGTAGTTTTAGTAGTAATAGTTGTCATGGTTGTCGTATTAGTAGTAGGAGTAAGAGTAGCAATAGCAGTAGTAGTAGTGCTAGGAGTAGTAATAGTAGTTTTAGTAGTACTTGTGTTGGTGGTAGTGATGGCAATAGCAAAATATTGATAAATAAATAACTGATAATATTTTCTTGAGCCGGATTCTATGATTCAGTCTTGAATTTTGAGATGGAAATTTAAAAAGAAAATCAGAAATAACAGTTTCTATTTTTATCAACAATTATATGATTCTCTATGTTATTGAAAATTCTGTCTCTCCTGTCTCTCCCTTCATCCCATTCTATCTCTTTCTCTCTCCATTTCTCATCTGACTCTCACTCTGACTTTTGACAATTTACACAAAAATATCTTTCATAAAAACTTAAAAATACTTAAATTTCAAATGTTCATCTTTCTTTCCATTCTCTTTGGGCCCTTTTAAAATCTTATAACTAAGGAAACACTACATCTCATTTCATAGCAAACCTACCTTTTTCTGCTAGAGGGCAATAACTGGAGGATTCCTTTTTCTAGAAATTCTTCACTGTTTATTGGTTTGTATGTTCATTGGTCTTTAATTAGGCATGGGATAGGGATTCATTTATGCCCAGTCCTTTCCCAAAGGTCGGCTAAGTGAGCCCTGGGAAATTCTGTCATCTTAGCCCTTAGAGGAACAATTAAACTTTGACTTACCTTGGACTATGTTGAAACTATGACACTATAATTTCAGTCACAAGAAAAAGTGCTAACTCCCACTTTGGTCTGCATGGCACTAACACACGGGTGCGACTGATGTTTGGGTGTTTTTTTCCTCTAGTGAATTAACAAAGTCAACTTCCTATAATGCTAAGATGTTGAAGTGTTGAATAGACAAGTCTGTAATACCTACTAACAGAAGTACACATGTTGTGACTTCTGTACACCTTAGAAAATAAAACAAAAACAGTACCCTTTCTCATTCACATGATATTAGGAATCTCATCCAACAGATATTTTTTTTCTTTATGTTCCCACTTTTTCTTTGATTTAACTAATTGGTTACAATATATCCCATCCCCAAAATAGGGGAATTGAATCACCTCCAAACATAGAAACTTGCAGTTGGATGGGACATCAGAGACCATCCAGTCCCCACCCAAACCTGCAGAAGACTTCTCTCCATAATAAAGTCAACAAGTTTTCCTTTACTTGTGATTCTTTATGCACTCTCTCAGGCTTCCTGTGCAAGAAAAACTGAGGTGGCAAAAAGCACCTTAGCAACCTCTTTCTTTTTGAAGTATACTGCATAGACCTGTTCAATGTGCTTCTTTGTCATTCCATGGCCGAGGTGGGTAAAGAAGAGATGTAGGACTCCTAATGAAATCTTGACTTCTCCACTGACCTGCAAGCCCCATCCTTTCCAGGAAATGAGAGAGGAAGGTCATCATTAAAACACTCAGTCTCTAAGGCCTAAGACCAAGGAGTAATTTCTTCTCTGCCACATGGGTCATAGCACTTGGCTACATAAGTTTCTCTCTCTGAGTTTCCATGTCTTCATCTATATTGCTGTGATTGTACTAGTAAGACTCTAAAGTCTCTTCCAATTCTAGTATTCCTGGATTATGAGTGGTAACATATCAGTCCACTTAAGGAGGACTGACCATGGTGGATTCGGCAGGAGTGCCCAGTACTATGTCAGCGTGGCACGGGTTGGGATCGGTGCTACTCCCCCTCTGGGCAGCAAGGTTAAAGCTGTCAGCAGGAGACTCAGGTGGTGCATAGTCCTTTTCCAGGGTCTCCGGGCTCGTCACTTCTGCTGTTTCCATCATCTCTGGTAATTCCCACCTGTGGATCCTTCTGATGGGGATCCATGTGTCCCCTTTGCCTGTGGAAACACAAACATACCCTGGACCCCATATTAGCATCTTATATGGACCTTGATATTTCCCTGAGGCCATGTCCTTTACATGCCCAGGTGTCCTTATTTCCAGCCTGGGTATCACTTTCCTTCTGGGGTTGTCATAAAATGTCTCATAGCTGGAGGAGTGTGCGAATTTTTTGAAAGATGCAAAAAATTGTGTGTGTATACAGCTGTGTTGAGCTCTGATTGTGTCAGGCTACCTCTTCCCCTTTTTTGTTTAGTGAGGATCACCTTTATGGTGAAGTTGGCCCTTTCCACTGTGGCCTGGCCTTGCGGATTATAGGGGATTCCTGTAACATGTCGAATCCCTAGATCATGGAGGAAGTGTGCAAAGGTTTGAGAAGTGTAGGCAGGACTGTTCTCTGTCTTTATTTCTAAGGGTAGACCTGAAACAGAAAAACAATGCCAAAGATGTTGAATTACTTTAGCACTCTATTCACCTGACTGCAAGGTTGCTATAAGGAATCCGGACCATGTGTCAGTTGTCACATGTATGCACTGGCCCTTAATATGGGTGACATCCATATAATGGATGATTTTACATTGGTATTGCTGCCTGGGACTTTCTAATGCTTGATTAACATACCATTGGCAGATGGTGGGGCTGTAACTCATGCCTTGGCGCAGTACCTTCCATTGATACCTCTTTGCAGGTCCTTCATTATTAGGATGAGGCACTGTAAAAGCAAATTGGGGACAATCTACTTTGTTTAAAGGGATGGAAAAAACCCAATCCTGAATGTCAATGATTATAAGAGACCAGCCATCCGGGATGGCATTAGGAGAAGGGAGACCTGGCTGCAGGGCTCCCATGGGCATGAGAGACTGATTTACCTTCCTTAGGTCTGTGAGGAACCTGAACTTTCCGGATTTTTTCTTTATTACAAATACAGGAGCATTCCAGGGAGACTGTGATGGTTCTATATGCCCCTTTTCTAATTGCTCCTTAACCAATATTTGTAGCGCCTGGAGATTTTCTGGAGTCAGGGGCCATTGTTCTACCCAAATGTGGGTGTCTGACTTCCAATTCAAGGGTGGGGAATCCAGTGCAACTGCAATGGCCCTTACTAAAAATTTGATAGCCTCATCCCCAGGTGATTCATGATGTCTCTTCCCCAAATGTTAAAACTAAGTCCTGGAATCACCAACAGCCATATGGTTCCTTGGCAATCCTCTGCCTCCCACTTCACTGGGTGTATTATCTCTAAGGCATTTTGGCACCCTCCTACTCCCCACACTGGTCTCTGACTTTCTCTGAGTTTCCAATGCCGGGGTACTGAGCAACTGTTAAGGCAGGTCCTATCAGTTCCAGTATCAATGAGGCCAGTCATGGGAATTCCATCTAGCCAGATTGCATACTCAGGTCTATTTTGTCCTATTTTTCTTAGTAAATGGATTTGCACCAAGTGCTTTAAGGGAAGGGCAATAGCTATGGAAAGCTGACTGTCTACATGAGTTGGCTTGGCTACCACATTGGAGCATGGAAATGCAGTGGTGCAGGCAGAATAAACTCCTGTATACATAACTGCAGATGCGTGGGAGGGGTTCTGCAATATCAGGGATTCCTCCTGTACAGGGTCTCTTAGGGAGATCGTAGCAAACTGATGAACTGCAAGCTGGTATTTATCTAAGCTTTAAAGGTGTTGCGTTCCTTTCTCTGGCCCCATAATCTCTTGTATTCTCCCTCCAAGGGGCCATCCCTAGTCTCTGCCAGAGGGCACATTTTCGTTTCCTGACTCCCTGCATTGTTTAGCTAGGTGACCTGGCTTTCCACATGAAAAGCAGGGGCCCTGATCTCTCCCCGTTCCTTCCTTTTGCCTATAGTCCCTCTTGAAGTGTCCTTGTTTTCTGCAACGAAAACATTTTTTCTCCAGAGAGATGTCACTTAAGTCTGCGTGTGGCCAGACACTCCCCTTGGACTTGTGCCATGTACACTTGGCTCCCTATCCTTTCACATCTTTGTATCATTTCTTCAATGGATGTATTTCTCAGCAGTCCCAGCATTGCCTTTTGACAGTCATGATTACAATTCTGCCCTAACAATGTCTTTAACACTATCTCTGTCCCTTGACTGTCCTCTCCCATGTCTCTGCCCACTGCCTCCTCCAGTCTGGCTACAAAGTTAGGAAATGGCTCAGTGCTTCCCTGCATAACCTTAAGAAGCTCTCTTTCTTTCTTAGAGGCTATAATCTTCCAGGTGGCAATAGCCATTGCTGCAATCAGAACATAATCTGCTCCTGAATACTGAATTGATCTCTTATGGCTTCATACTGCCATGTTCCTGTTAATAGCTGATAAGCCTGGGAGGCCTGAGCCCCCAGCCCACCAGTAGTATCCTTCACCTTTTCAGAAAATTCTGACACCCAAATCACCTTCTGCCCAGGGCTAAGGCAGGCTCTGGCTAAACTCTTCCAGTCATTAGG
>JAQQSK010011776.1:0-12140 GCA_028658325.1 Potorous gilbertii
CTGTTCCAGGAATGCTGCTTGTGCTTGCAAGCAGTTCATAGTCTTTTCTGAAGATTCAGATTGAAGTACAGTCTCAGGTCTGACCTCTTTGGTGTTTGTGTTTTGGTCCTTATCCCCATAGAAGGATTCTATGGATCTTTTGGTCCTCTGCTTTTTTTTATTCATGATATTGATTGAGTATTGTGGCTTCTGGTTCTTTCAGTACAAAGCTAGAGAACTTTTTGTTGAGCTGATATGTGAAAAAGCTAAAAGCAGGTTTTTGTTTGGTGTTTCCCCAATCAGTCTTGGGTTTAGCTTGTTAAGTGTGGGGGAGGTCACAGTATGGTCACAGGAGGTCTCCTCAGCTGACCTGAGGCAAAAGCAAGCTCAGGGGCTGGTAATCCCAGGTGCCCTATTGTCTTTCTGATTCCCTTGGACAGCTGCGGCACACCTAGATGCTAATGCGTGTCCCCACCTCTCCTGGGGCTCCTCTCCTGGCGCTGAGGCTTGCCTGGGTCCTAATGCAAGTTTTCCCTGCTCTGGGTCCTCTGTCCTTCCTTTTTGCCTCTGCCGCCATAGGAGGAATTCCCCTTAGCTATTTTCCTCGTCTCAGGTGTTATGAGACTATTGGCCTCCTTCTGTTGTTTCTGCTTATCTGGGATTTTTCTGGGGAAATATTTATGGTTCTTTCATGGTCATCAAGGGTGGAGGAGAGAGCATTTACTGATCACTCTGGCATCCTGGTTCCCGGAAGTTCAAGTAGGTGACTTACCAAGGTTTGATCTTCGGGCTGAAGGTCTCAGGAGCTGCTGAGCTGATATCTGGTGCTCGGTGGCTCTCAATGACTCGGTTTGGCTTGTCTCCCACCCTCAGTGCTGCTCCTCTGGTTCTGCCAGCCACTCAGGTTTCTTGGGTCCCTTCTGCTCCATTGTGCTGGTCTCACTGCACATGGAACATATCCTTCCTGTGGACCTTCCAGGCCTACCTGAGCTCGAATCTGTCACCGTTTGTCTCCCAATGGATTCCGCACCTCCAAAATTTTGGTCAGATTCTCCTTTTAGAGGTACCTGAAGGAGTTTGTTCGATAGCCTAGGTGTGTCGTTGCTCTCACTCCGCCATCTTGGCTCTGCCCCTCTGGCATTCAATACATGGAGGTTTTAAAAAAGATTAATTTGGTTTTGATATTATGCAAAACTTCTAACTCATATATGGAATGCGCTGCCTTTGGAGTCACTTCATTAGATGTCTTCAAGAAGAGGTTGGATGAACTTTTATTAGAGATAAACATCTTGTTGTTTTGATTGAAAATGTCTTTATAGAACGATTAGGGGATGGAGCCAAGATGGTGGGCTAGAAAGACACACACACACAGTCCTCTCCACAGTTCTCCCCACAGAAGGACTATCAACAAATTTTGGAGCAGCAGAAGTGGAGAACTACAGAGTAGAGGAGATTTCCAGCCCACAGTGACCTGAAAGGCCCATGGAAACATCGGTTGCACCAACACGGGAGTGAGCGTCCAGCCCAGCCCAGGCTTGGTGGCGTGGTGGATGAGACTCTGGGAGGAGCACATCTCTGGGGTGGAATCTCCAGTCGCAGTAGTGGGTCCTCACATCTCTTGGCCCACAGGTGCCAAAGGTCAGTGATGGGGTTTTATCGGGGGGGCCAGGAAGGGAGAAGGGCCTTTCCACACTCCAGCAACAGGAAGCAGCCACAGAGCCAGCACAGCAGCTGGTCTGGAAGCTCTTTAGTTGGAGTGTAAAAACCCCTGGGGGCATTGAAGAACTGAGTCTTACCTCAGCCATGGGTGGAGGTCCTGGCCAAGCTGGTCTTTGTCTCAAACTGAATGGTGGCCCTGCCCATCCAGCTTATTTGAAAATCAGCCCCCAGTTCTGGCTTGGCAGAATTGGAGGCCAAGTGGTTGTGGAGAGGTATCTGCTAAGATTCTGGGCATAAAAATCTGTCTCTGCATCCAGATGAGTACACGCCTGATTGTGCCACCTTAGAAGAACTGAGATCTCACAGATTCCCAGAGTATACCCTACTCTTCACAAAGGACCCAAAAGTCAAGTAACTGGTTGGGAAAATGTCCAAAAAAGGAAAAAAAATTAGACCATAAAAAGTTACTTTCTTGGTGAACAGATATCTCCTCCTATCCTTTCAGATGACAAAGAACAATGCTTACTACCAGGGAAAGACATAGAAGTCAAGGCTTCTGAATCCCAAACATCCAAAATAAATATGCAGTGGTCTCAGGCCATGGAAGAGCTCAAAAAGGATTTTGAAAATCAAGTTAGACAGGTGGAGGAAAAACTGGGAAGAGAAATGAAAGAGATGCAAGTAAAGCATGAAAAACAGTTCAACACCTTGATAAAGGAGACCCAGAAAAATGCTGAAGAAAATAACACCTTGAAAAAATAGGCTAACTCAATTGGCAAAAGAGGTTCAAAAAGCCAATGAGGAAAAGAATGCTTTCAAAAGCAGAATTAGCCAAATGGAAAAAGAGGTCCAGAAGCTCACTGAAGAAAATAGTTCTTTAAAAATTAGAATGGAACAGATGGAGGTTAACAACTTTATGAAAAACCAAGAAATCACAAAACAAAACCAAAAGAATGAAAAAAATGGAAAATAATGTGAAATATATCATTGGAAAAACAATTGACCTGAAAAATAGATCCAGGAGAGACAATTTAAAAATTATGAGACTACCTGAAAGCTATGATCAAAAAAAGAGCCTAGACATCATCTTTCATGAAATTATCAAGGAAAACTATCTTAATGTTCTAGAACCAGAGGGCAAAGTAAAAATTGAAAGAATCTACTGATCCTTGCCTCTAAGAGATCCAAAAAGAGAAACTCCTAGGAATGTTGTGGCCAAATTCCAGAGTTCCCTGGTCGAGGAGAAAATTTTGCAAGCAGCTAGAAAGAAACAATTCCAGTATTGTGGAAGTACGGTCAGGATAACACAAGATCTAGCAGCTTCTACATTAAGGGATACAAGGTGTGGAATAGGACATTCCAGAAGTCAAAGGGACTAGGACTAAAACCAAGAATCACCTACCCAACAAAACTGAGCATAATACTTCAGAGGGAAAAATGGTGTTTCAATGAAATAGAGAACTTTCAAGCATTCTTGATGAAGAGACCAGTGCTGAAAAGAAAATTTGACCTTCAAACACAAGAATGAAGAGAAGCATGAAAAGGTAAACAGCAATGAGAACTCATAAGGGACTTTCTAAAGTTGAACTGTTTACGTTCCTACCTGGAAAGACAATATTTATAACTCTTGAAACTTTTCAGTATCTGAGTAGTTGATGGGATTACACACATGCACATACACACACACACACACACAGACACACACATGCACACTCGCACAGAAACAAAGAACACAGAGTGAATTGAATGGGATGGGATCATATCTTAGAAAAATGAAATTAAGCAATGAGAAAGAAATATATTGGGAGGAGAAAGGGAGAAATGGAATGGGGCAAATTATCTCTCATAGAAGAGGCAGGCAGGAGACTTTAGTGGAGGGAAAAAGAGGGGAGCTGAGTGAAAACATGAAACTTACTCTCATCACATTTGACTAAAGGAAGGAATAAAATGCACACTTATTTTGGTATGAAAACCTATCTTACAATACAAAAAAGTGGGGGAGAAGGGGATTAGCAGGGGGGTATGGTGGAAGTGAGGGCAGAGAGAGGAGGGAGCAATTTGAAGTCAACACTCTTGGGGAGGGACAGGATCCAAAGAGAGAACAGATGCAATGGAGGGAAGGATAGGATGGAGGGAAAAATAGTTAGTCTTACACAACACGACTATTATGGAATTCATTTGCAAAACTACACAGATAAGGCCTATAATGAATTGCTTGCTTCCCAAAGGGAATGGGTGGGGAGGGAGGGATGAAGAGAAGTTGGAAGTCAAAGTTGTAGGAACAACTGTCAAGTATTGTTCTTACCAATAAGAAGTAAGAAATACATGTATTGGGATACAGAAAATTGTCTGGCCCTACAGGACAAAAGAGAAGATGGGGACAAGGGAAGGGAGGTATGATAGAAGAGAGGGCAGATCGCTGATAGGGGCAATTAGAATGCCCGGCATTTTGGGGTGGGTGGAGGGGAGCAATGGGGAGAAAATTTGGAACCCAAAATCTTGTGAAAATGAATGTTAAAAGTTAAGTAAATAAATTTTAAAAGAAATCTTTATAATCACACATAGATTTGATTGGAATTGATTGAAATGCCTGAGGTCCTTTTGAATTCTGCAGTTTATCATTTGCACTGTTGGGTGTATTTACCAGCCTGTCTGTGTCCTTTGCTTTTGAAGAAGACTATGACATCAGAGAAATAGTGACATGATTTGTACTTAATTTTATTTTGAGTGAAGGAGGGCTGTGCAAGATCACCAACCTCCCTTTCTCCTCCTGAGCCATCTGGGTCCAATGACCAGATATTCATTAGGATGATTGGAGATGGCCCAGGATACAATGGAGGATCTTGTCCTTTTTAGGCTGGTCTTTTCAGTTATGCAGAGGGAGGTAACATCCATTGAATGAATAGGCCTCTTTAAGAGGTAATCGGGAAATGACTCTTTTAATGAACAAAGGAAAAAAATAACTAAATCTACTGTTACTAGTGATAATCACTCAGGGTCCTATTGTTGTCATCCAGCCCATGGGCTTTGGATTGCACTGGGTTTAAAGATTTGGGAATGGGAAGGAAGGAAGGAAGCAAGAAAGGAAGAATATCTATCCAGTAAATTCCAAAACTGTAAAAGAAGGGGAGAGGGAGACAACAGGGAGAGGATGAGCTGGGATACCCAAGTAGCTGTATTGCCACCCATTGTATGAATGAATGAATGAAGCACTTATTAAATGCTTGTTATGTGCAAAATTTTGTGCTAAATATTGGAAATCAAATTAGAAAGATGTGTAAGACTGCCTCTGCTCTCAAGTAAATAACAATCTCTTGGGGCAAAGAAGACATCTGGAAACTTTTGGCTAAAAATTGGACAGAAAGGTATCATATTCAGTAGGCCCTGTAGTAAAGCAGATATTAAGGCTTCTCTTTAATGTCATTTCCAGTCCTAAAATCCCATCAGTTTCTGATGTTGAACCATTTGATGATGGCAAATACATGAAAGGATAGATTTTTTAAAAGTATTTTGATGAAATAAAAAAGCTTTATTTCTCTAAAATACACTTTTGTTAGCTTTAGCTTTAAAATTTTGGGGATGATAAATATATATGATTTAGCCCCTTTACTTCCTTCCTCTCAGAAATCTTTTGGACCAAAGAGGGAATTTTCTCATCAGTGTAACTTGATGTAATTTCTTTAGTAATAATTCCATATTAAAGTATCTATTTCCTATAGACTCTAAAACAATTAGTCATGTTATATATAATGATAATTTATTGAAGAGTATTAACATTTAACATTGCAAGGTAGAAATGGAGATTGAATATTAATCTAACAAATTTTCAGTGTTTACTATTTGAAGAGTTGATTACAGTAACAAAAAGTAGAATTATGTATTATCATAGTATTTGAACAAATTTGACATTTCAGAGATGATTTATATTACAAATAAATTACATTTTTAAAAATTTAAAGGTACTGATTATAATTATTGTATGCTAGGGAGAGGAATACCACCTCTTTCTCCTGCATACTCTATTCTGATCGTCACACCTCAGGACAACAGATTACATTACAAGAGTTATAAGGATAAATATTAGGTGATTTATCAAAGTAGAAGCAAATTAGATAATGAAAATGTATTAAATAATACTCAATAAGATTAAGTCAAAGCTATGTCTTTGAAGGCTAATGTCAAAAAATTGTTTTGTAAATATTATTTTAAGATATCCAAGTGAAAGAGTATTTAATTTCTTTATTTTCAATCCTAAATTTCTTTGAAAATATATTATCAACAAATTGTGTAATAAACATAAAATATTCACAAGTCTAAAGAAATTAAATACTGTACTACTAAACGTGTAGTTGACTATAGTTGTGAAGCAATAATGACATGTAGTTGTCAATCCTGGAAAACTATTTTCTGAAAAACAACAGCACCAACAAAGTTTGAGGGTGATCCAAAGGACAAGAAATAGATACATAATAGGCATAAATGTTTTTATAGCACTTTTGAGTAAGAAGTGATAGTAATGAGTATACACACACACATACACATGCGTACATGCATATATATACACACAGAAACATACAATACACACATGTATACACATATACATATACACACATATATACATACCCATATACATATATACACAAAATATATACTTATATACACACACACATATATATATACACACATATATACATACACAGAGAGATACATATACACATATGATCAGAAAAGGTAATGTAATGTAATACAAGCATGTAATACATGTAATTACAATACATGTAATAAAAGCAATTAACTCTTCTGGAACCAAGATTGTGATATAAGCAGTGAATCACTGTATCTCTCCCATATTCATCTCCAAACAACTATAATATAGCACCTCAGAACAAATGCTGGAGCAGTGGAGGCAACAAAAAGATGGAGCAGAGAGGTCTTTTAGCCGAGGAGATTTGGAGAATTGGTAAGAATGAACTGTCTTACTCAATTGAAAGGGGAGCACAGTCCAGGAGAGAAAGTATCCCAGCAAGTTAGTAGCAAGCTCAGCCTCAGCAAACCAGTGGAAGATCCTGAGCTCCAGTGCACTTGGATCAAGAAAATGCAGACACCAGAACGCCCCACGTGCCTTAGTATATTCAAGGGAACCAGCAGATTCCAGCTATAAAAACCATCACATGCTTCAGTGTTGCCACAGAAAAATAGGCACCCTCTAGCTCTGTACCTGTGTGTACCTTAGTATGGCTTCTGGTAGGCAGGTTAAGCCAGATCTCTGTATGCACCAGTATAGCCCAGGTCATGCAACCACACTCAAGCGGCTAGACCTCCACAGTTTCAGTATAGCCATGGCAAAATGCAAAAAAGCCCCACAAGACCTCAATATATGCCAGACAACAATACTAGGACCTCAGCTTAGCATCACTTAAGCTGTCAGAATTCTATAGCCTCCAGCAGCACCAGCCACTCCAAAACTCAACACTTCAACACAGTACCAGACATGAAGGTCTCCTCTGCTCATCAGGGCAACGTCAGCACAATACAATTTAAAGAACCAGGGCCTAGAACATCTAGAACAAAATGTCTGAAACAGAACCTCTTCCTAGGAATATAGATTTAAAGGAATTTAAATTTTAAAGAAAGGAAAGAGCCACTCCCCCCAAAAAATAGATGAACAAAAAACAACTAAAAAACGATCTGACCATAAAGTTAATTTGGTGTCAGTGAAGACTAAGACAAACTCAGAAGAGGGCAACAATAGGAAAGCATCTATGAGCAAAACTCCAAAGAAAAACAGAACATGTTTTCAAGCCCACAAAGAACTAATGAAGAGATCAAAAAAGAGCTTAAAAATAATACAGGTGAGGTATAAGAAAAATTGGGGGAAAGAATGACAGTAATATAAGAGAATTATGGTGGTTAAAAGGGTCAACAACTAGGAAAACTACTTAAAAAATAGAATTGGCCAAATGGAAAAGGAGATATAAAAATCAACTTACTAAAACAATTCCTTAAAGACCACATTTGGTCAAAATAGAAAAGAAAGCACAGAAGCAAATTGGGGAAAACAACATCTTAAAAGTTGGGATTAGGCAATTGAAAGCTAATGACTATGAGACATCAAGAATCAATCAAACAAAATCCAAAGAATGAAGAAAATGGAAGAAAATTTAAAATTCTCATGGGAAAACCAACTGAGCTGGAAAATAGATTCAGAAGAGACATTATCAGAATATTGGATTACCTGAAAATCATAATCAAAAGGAGAACCTGGATAGAAATTTTCAAGAAATTATCAAGGAAAACTACCCTTAGATCATGGAACCAGAGGGCAAAATAGACACTGAAAAATCTATTGATCACCTCAGGAAAGAAATCTCAAAATAAAAACTCCAGGGAATATTACACTCAAAATACAGAAACCATCAGGTCAAGGTGAAAAAATACTGCAAGGATCCTGAAGGAAATAATTTAAATGTGGGGTAGCAACAGTTATAATGCATAAGGACTTGCCTACTACAACATTAAGGACTGGAGGTCATGCAATATGATATTCCAGAAGGCAAAAGAGCTAAGACTATAATCAAGGATCACTTATCTAGCAAAATTAAGCATAGTGCAACAAAGGAATAAAATGAGCATTTAATGAAATACAGGAATACAAGCTGTCATAAAGTCCAGAACTAACGAAAAATTTGACTTCTGGTATGAAGACCCAAGCATGAACAGACAAAAAAAGAAAAAAAACATAAAGGAATCAATAGAGATAAACTATTTACATGCCTACATGGGAAGATGACACCTGTAACTCTTAAAAAATTGTATCACTAATAATACAGATAGAAGGAATACACATATACAGAGGGTATGGTTATAAGGTAAATATGAAAGAAAAACATAAAAACATTAAGGGATGAGAAAGAGAAGAACAAAGTGTACAGAAGATAGGAAAAGTTTGAATGGGGTAAATTATTTCCCATGAAGAGGCAGGAAAGATGTATTATAGTGGAGGAGAAGATGTGAGGGTGGTTGATGAGAATCTCTTGAACTTTACTCTCATCAGTTTCATCTCAAAGAGGAAATAATATACACAATCAGTTGAATATAGAACTATATCTTACTTGACAGGAGAGTAGGAGGGGAAAAAAAGTATAGGGGTAGGTGGGAACTCACAGAAGGAAGGGCAAATCAGGGGAGGTGGTAGACAGTAACAAAACTCTGGTGAGAAGGGAAAGGATAGAAGGGAGAGAAGACAATCAAGAAGAAGAATAGGATGGAGGGAAATATAGTTAGCAATTGTAACTGTGAATGTAAATAGGATGAACTCTCTAATAAAACGGAAGTGGATAGCAGAGTTGATGAAAAACCAGTATCTGGTAATATGACATTTTCGAGAAGTTGTTGAAGCAGATAGATGCACAAAGAGTAAGAGTAAAGGGCTGGGCGGGGGGCAGGATGATGCAAAGTCATGATGGTGGAGGAAAGATAGAAATTTTCTGAACTCTTCTGAAACACTTCCAAATACCTTTAAAAAATAAAACTGATTCTAGAGCACCAGAACCCACAAAAACAAATTTCCAGCCCAAGATAACTTAGAAGGTCAGTAGGAAGAGTGTGTCATACCTAGGTGAAAGTGCAGTGCAGATGAGTGCATGGCCCTGGCCCAGCAAACGAAAAGCAGACTCTGGGAGCATTGAATCAGTAGCAGCAGAAGAGCTTGCTTCCACACAAAAAGGGAATTGAGAAATTGCTCAGAAGGAGATTGCAGAATTGTCTTTGATAGCACTGGGGAAGGACACAATTGCTAGCCCCGTTCCTCGGGTTTGGATTGTAGTCTTCAGTGGCAGCCACAGAGAAAGGAGGAACACTAAATACAGAACTTACAGCCACAGTGCAAGAAGGACCCTTCTCTTAGTGACAAGGTAGTAAAGAGAGCTTGTGATCACTCACAGATCAGAGCACAGGCCAGGAGAAAAGTAAGCCCCTTTCCTAGGATCATACCACCTTTGAATTACAGACAACTTATGGGTTCCTAGAAGTACCTCTGAAAACAGCTACACACAAAACCTGAAGGTGGGGACAGTGTGCGCTCCACCCTGGAAAAAGAGTCCTATTTAACAAACAGTTAAAAGTCAAAATAATATGCTGGGAAATTAGGGGGAAAAAAGGGGAAAAAAACCCTCTGATTATTCAAACTTAACATGGAGACAAAGAAGAGCAACACACACGTTCACAACAAAGTGAAAGCTACTATGTCAAAAGCATCCAAACAAACAAATTTATATATATACAAATTTAGTCTTAGGCCATGGAAGAACTCAAGAAGGATTTTGAAATTCACGAAATAGAGATAAAGGAAAAATTGGGAAAAGAAATGAGAATGATGCAAGAAAATCATGAAAAAATGAATCAACAGCTTCATAAAGGAGACACAAAAAACTACGAAAGAAATAACTCCTAAAAAAAAGATAAAGCAGACTAGATCAAATGATAAAAGAGGTCCAGAAAGTTAATGAGGTGAAGAATGACTTCAAAAAAGAATTGGCCAATTGGAAGAGGAGGTCCAAAAACTCAAAGCAGAAAATAATTCCTTAAAAATTAGAATGAAATGGGGGGAGGAGTCAAGATGGCAGAGTAGAAAGATTCACATATGCTAGCTCTGAACCCACAGATCATGGATTTCTTATAAAAAGAACTCTCAACAAATTCTGGAGCAGTGGAAGTTGCACAGCAATAGAGTGAAGGAGATTTCTGTTCCAGAGAGCCCTGAAAAAGCAATCCCAAAGGTCTGTCATGCACTGGACAGGAGTGGAGCCTAGCCCTTCCCTGGCCATGGCACCTAGAGGAGCAGATTCGAGCAGGCTTCAGGGACAGAATCTCTGGCAGCTGCAAAGGTCGCTCCACCCACAGGAACACAGGTCATTGAGAGAGAATTCTGGGCTAGCTGAGATGGGAGCGAGGTGTCTCCATAACTCAGACCCCCTTGGGAGGCAGTGCCAGAGGCAACAGTGGCCAGAGGCTCCCGGAACATGCAGGTCCTCGAGTCTATTACTGAAGGTCTCCACATAAACCCCTGAGGGAACTGAGCCTGGGAGGTGGCCTTGCCCCAACCTGAGCATCAGAACTTAAGCTCTCATTGAATAGCAGCCAGGCGTGCCACTGAAAGCCCTGAGGCTGGGGAGCAGCATTTGAATCGCATACACCAAGCACTAGCTGGGTGGATCTGGGTGGGGGTGGAAAGGAATCTCAGAAGTCAAGTAACTGGCTGGGAAAATGCCCAGAAAAGGGAAAAAAAAATAAGACCATAGAAGGTTACTTTCCTGGTGAAAAGATGTTTCCTCCCTTCCTTTCTGATGAGGAAGAACAATGCTTACCATCAGGGAAAGACATAGGGGTCAAGGCCTCTGTATCTCAAACATCTGAAATAGATATCCAATGGGCTCAGGCCATGGAAGAGCTCAAAAAGGATTTTGAAAATCAAGTTAGACAGGTGGAGGAAAAACTGGGAAGAGAAATGACAGAGATGCAAGAAAAGCATGAAAAACGGGTCAATACCTTAATAAAGGAGATCCAAAAAAATGCTGAAGAAAACAACACCTTGAAAAATAGGCTAACTCAATTAGTGAAAGAGGTTCAAAAAGCCAATAAGGAGAAGAATGCTTTCAAAAGCAGAATTAGCCAAAGGGAAAAAGAGGTTCAAAAGCTCACTGAAGAAAATAGCTCTCTCAAAATTAGAATGGAACAGATGGAGGCTAATGACTTTCTGAGAAACCAGGAAATCACAAAACAAAACCAAAAGAATGAAAAAATGGAAGATAATGCGAAATATTTCATGGGAAAAACAACTGACTTGAAAAATAGATCCAGGAGAGACAATATAAAAATTATGGGACTACCTGAAAGCCATGATCAAAAAAAGAGCCTAGACATCATCCTTCATGAAATTTTCCAGAAAAATTGCCCTGATATTCTAGAACTAGGGGGCAAAATAAGTATTCAAGGTATCCACCAATTACCTCCTGAAAGAGATCCAAAAAGAAAAACTCCTAAGAACATTGTGGACAAATTCCAGAGTTCCTAGGTCAAGGAGAAAATATTGCAAGCAGCTAGAAAGAAACAATTCCAGTATTGTGCAAATACAATCAGGATAACACAAGATCTAGCAGCTTCTACATTAAGGGATCTAAGGGCATGGAATAGGATATTCCAGAAGTGACAGGAACTAGGGCTAAAACCAAAAATCACCTATCCAGCAAAACTGAGTATAACACTTCAGGGGAAAATATGATCTTTCAGTGCAATAGATGACTTTCAAGCATTCTTGATGAAAAGACAAGAGCTGAAAAGAAAATTTGACTTTCAAACACAAGAATGAGAGGAAGCATGAAAAAGTAAACAGCAAACAGAAGTCATAAGGGTCTTACCAAAGTTGAACTGTTTACATTCCTACATGGAAAGACAATATTTGTAACTCTTGAAACTTTTCAGTATCTGGGTAGTTGGTGGTATTA
>JAQQSK010011777.1:0-12140 GCA_028658325.1 Potorous gilbertii
CAGCTTTCTACACAGCCCTTCTGGATTTGTAATGCCACTCTATTATCCTGTTGAAAGGGTAAATGCACTTTGAGCTGCTAGGAAGGTAACCCCCTTCCTGATGATGATGATGTGGGATGAACAAAGTACAGATTTTCTACTCCTCTACCTCGTAACTTTAATCCTTTAATATTCTTCTAGTTCCAGAGGCCACATGAGAGAGACTTTTTGTTCAAGAATCATGGTTATGATCACCTTCTGTTCCTCGATATTTTCCTCTCTCCAGGTTTTTGGGGTGCTACTATATCCTAGTTCTCACCCTACCTATCTGACTGCTGCTTTTCAGTCTCCTTTGCTGGACCTTCATTCAGATAATGCCCTCTAACCTTTAGGTATCCCTTAGGGCTTGATCCTTGACCCTCTTCTCTTATCCCTGTACATCATTTCACTTGATCTCATTGGCTCCCATGAATTTAATTACCTGATGAATCTCAAATCTACTTACATTGCCCTAACATTTCTGCTGATGTCCAGTCTCATATCTCCAACTGCCTTTCAGTCACTTCAGAATGTATGTACAGTAGACCTCTTAGACTCAACATGTCGAAAATTTAGTTATTTCCCCTCTAAAATTTTCCTCCTCCCTTCCCTATTACTGTAGAGGACCACACAATCTTCTTAGTCCCTTAGACTCATAACCTGGGTGTCTTCCTAGACTGCTCACTATCTCACACCTTCCATAAACAAGGTTGCCAAGGTCTAATGATTTTACCTTTGTAACATTTGTCACATATGCTCACTTCTGTCCTCTGACACTGATACCACTCTAGTGTAGACCCCCATCACTATCATGCCTAGATTATTGCAATATTCTATTGATAGGTTGGCCTTTCTGAAGTCTTTCCCTACTCCAATCCATCCTCCATTCAGTAATTCTTCAATTATTAGTTATTTTTCTAAAGAGTAGGTCTAACCATGTTACCTCCTTCCTCAATAAATTCCTGTAGCTCTCTATCAGCTTCAGGATCAAATGCAAAATCCCCTGTTTGGTGTTCATCTTTATAATTTAGCCCCCTCCCACTCTTCTCATCTCTGCCTCCTGGCTTCCTTCATGTCCCAAGTAAAGTCTCATATTCTACAGGGAGCCTTTCCCTCTTAATTATGATGCTGTCCCTCTCCTATTTACATCTTATTTATCTTGTGTATAGCTTGTTTGTACATACTTGTTTGCTTATTGTCTCTCCCATTAGAACACCTTGTGGGCAGGAATAATCTTTTGACTCTTTTTTATCCTTGGTGCTTAGCAGAGTGCCTGATACATATTAGGTGCTTAGGAAATGTTTATGGCTGATTGATGATGATGACAATGATGACAACTAGCATTTACATAGCACTTTAACATTTGTGACGTGCTTGTCTCATTTGATCCTCGCAAGAACCCTGGGAGGTAGGTGCTATTAATACACCCATTTTACAGATGGGGAAAGTAAGATAGATAGAGGTTAAATGACTTGTCTAGGATCATCCAGTTAATCTGAGACTGGATTTAAATTTAGGTCTTTTTTATTCCAAATATGCCATATCCAGACTCTGGGCATTTTTATCAGCTGTTCTGATGCCTGAAATACTTTCCTTCTCATCTCCAACTCCCCAGTATTCAATATGGTACATAGGAATTTAATACATACTTATTGGTACCATCAAACTCCCCTTTTCTCTTTAAAAGGTCAGATCTCTGAACTCTTAAACTTGAGGTAACTCTCTAACCCTGTCATTTCCCAAGAAATCTCTCTTCTTTGCTAGGATATGTTCTGAGATAACACCACCTCTTTCTTTACATAGGAAGTTGGGATTTGGGAATATTGTCTATGAAACCTCTCTTGGGTATCGTCTTAATATTCTACCATTGTACTGGTTGCTTCCATCTCTTGGCTTGGGTATGTTCATTTTAAGACAATCTACTTTAGGGAGAGTGAGTGAGCAAAGGTAATTCCCATGTGCTTTTAGCTCCAGGGAAACCATTAATGGCAGTGAGAAAAAGGAGGAATAAATTCCTTCCCCATTCATGCTACTGAATTTGGTGGGCAAGGGGTTGAGAAGAATATAAGAAAAAAAAAGTAGGAGAAAAAAGTATGCAAAGTCATCTGTCAGCATTCCTTCACAAACCACAAGAAAGAGTGGCTCCTCTGACAAGACTCTACCCTCAGAGTCACAGCCAACTAAACTGCATTGTGGTCAGCTCTAATCACTTGAAACCAATTAGAACTGGCCTTTGCCCTTCTAGCCAGAAGCCAATAAGCATGCACATACTCTAAGTGCATACTCATCAGGGTTCCATAGAAAGGGGTGCTATATTGTAAGTTCATAAAATTAAACTGGTAACTCTCTTGTAAACTTCTTTGCACTTCTTATACCAAGCCATTTAAAATGGAAGAGAGACTATCCCTACCAATTCATCCTCCCCATGTCAATAACTGATGAAATAAATTATTGCTGTTGGTTCTAATAACATCGTCCCCTCCCCAAGTCCCCAGAGGTAAGAATGAATGACAGCTACACTCCACAAAAACAACTGGAGAAGTGGTCTGAGTGCTGCAAAGAGCTCCATCTTCTTAAGCCTTGTCATCTTCTGTCTTCCATATATTTCTGAATCTATGTTAACCAGCGAATTGTTCCCTATATTGGTCTGCACTCACAAGTACAGTTGGGCTACACTTCTCACTTGGCAAATAAGACAGCTTACCAAATATTGCTTTCTTCTCATTATCTTTTCTCAAATATAGTATTATCTCTGTTTAATAAATGGAAGGAAGAGAAGCACTGAGAAGTTAATGTGGTCGGGGTCATGTGGTTTATCAGTTACCTCACTGAGAACAGCTGGATTTCAGTACAGTGTTGATAGCATTTTACCCACTCTTAGCATCAGGTTAAGAGAGACTTAAGCTCTAGCAATCTTCTAGAGGTTCCATTATCTAGAGCAGTACAATAAAAGGTTAAGTTCCCTGTGACACAGAAAAGCCAGGTATTAGAGTTCAATATGTTAAGATTAATTATTTAATTAATAATAAATTAAGATTTTTAGGTTAAACTAAATCATAGGTTAAGATCTGGAAGGGATCTCAGGAGTCATCTAATCAAATTGCCTCTTTTAACAGATGTGAGGCTCAGAGATGTGAAGTGACTTACTTGAGGTGACATAGGCAGCAAGTAATAGAAATACAATTGCAATACAGTGTTATAAAATGCCTCCCTCTCTGCTGATGTCAATGTCGGGAAATTTTGGTGATACATATGTGTGCTAAGTAAAAGTAATAATTATTGAGTTTAACAGTTTTCTGATGGATATATTTCCTATGCATACAATGTTGTGGGTCTGAATATGGATAAATGCTAGATGAGATGGATTCTGAGGTTCCTTTCAACTCTGAGATTCTGTAATGTCCACCTAGGAAGTCTAACTTTTAATGTCTTGGTTTCTAGAGGCTATGTGACATGAGAACACACAGCCCTAGAAAGTACTGCCTAAGGTGGAATAGGGTTAAATATGGTTTCTGTAATGGGCGTTATGATTGGTGTTTAAGACCCAGCCTGGCTAAGCTCACCAACAAAAGTGGGATCATCAGCTGATGGTTTAGTTCAGCCACAGAAAGTCATGGAGATCAATGATGTCAAACTGAAATAAAAACAATGGCCACTAAAACATATGTAGGGATCCTTGCAGGCTACATTTTGATTTTGGGGGGCAGTTAGGTAGTACAGTGCATAGAGCAACAGTGCCAGAGTCAGGAGGACCTGAGTTCAAATCTCACCTCAGACACTTGACACTCACTAGCTGTGTGACCTTGGGCAGCAAGTCACTTAGCTCCAATTGCCTCATCCTGGGTCATTTCTAGTCATCTTGAAGCTTATGGAGTCACTGGATTCAGATGACTCTGGAGGAGAAGTGAGGCTAGTGACCTGCACAGCCCTCACTCAAAACAAAGTCAAGTGCAAGTCATATCATTATTTCTCTGATGGCATGATCTTCTTCAGCAACGAAGAATGAACATACACATGTTGACTTAGAAAACCACATACTAACATTATCTGTGTTCTCTTGCATTTTATTCATTTTATTAAATATTTCTCAATTGCATTTTAATCTGGTTTGGCTGCACTCAGGTAATACTGTAGCCTACTGATCATGTGTTTGACTCACTTTGACATCTTTGATGCTGACAATTTACTAGAGTGGAGGAGAGGTGGTAATCTATATCAGTGAAGGGAGTAAATAAACAGAAGAAATCATGGATCCTCAAAGTATCTATCAATTGATAATTTACATATCTATATATAAATAAATATATGTATATATATGTATATGTACACACAACTACAAATGCATATACATATAAAGTCATATGCTTATATGCATATGTATATTTATTTTATACACATATGTCTAATGTATCTCTATTTCAAATATACAGCCACTTCAAATATATTATATGTGTGTTATACAGAATATCTCAAAAGCCTTAGTGTAGTTTTAAGTTTTAGTAACTTAAAATTTAGTAATAAAATAAAAATTTAGCAGCATTAAGATTTTTGGAATGCCTTGCACATATGTGTACATACCTGCATGTATATACACATATGTATGTGTGTGTGTGTACATACCTGCATGTATATACACGCATGTATGTGTGTATATGTGTGTATACATATGTATAAAATAGAGAGCCATCAAATACAGAATGAGTGATAAATGACTGACTCTTGAAATGCTGTAAGCTGAGCTAGAAAAACTGCCATGAGCCCTGACAATTACTCTGAACTGCTACTTAGAGATGACTCAGAGCAAAAATGTCCTTGTGCCTATTTTGAGTCTAGGAACACATTATCTGTTCACTAATGACAACCTGGCAGCAGGGAATATAGGTAGATAGAAAGGACATTTACTGTGCAGCATTCTGACCACTCTGAATCACTGTCCTCAAGCTAAAACAGATTAAAAGCAAGACTCTACTGAACCATTTTCTTCTGAAGAAACAGTCATTAGTGAAGCAAGCAAAATCTAAATGCATACAGCACAGCTATTATTACCAAAATAAGTCACATTAACTAACATGGCACTTGCAATCCTTCAAAGAGCTTTCCCTACAGCAACCCTGTGAGGTCCCTCATAGCAGGGTAATCATTGCCATTTCACAGTAATTGCTGATGCTCCCATCAGCCCTGGGTGTCTAAAGTAGAATTTGAATCCAAGTCTTCTGTCTCCAGTTCTAGTACTGTTTGTCACATACTCTCTATGCCACAAGCAGTACTTTTGCAGCAATTGCATTTTATCCTCAAATTAAAACATATTTTGTTCAAGAATCTTTTATTAGAATAGATAATAAATACCATTATCTAAATGCGAGAGACATGCCTTTTGCCCAATGTAGTCTACAAGAATACCATATACTTGTACCCCTACATCCCCCCACCCTCAAACCTCGCCCCCCCGCCCTCAACCCCTCACAGAAGAGCATTTGTCCCTGAAGATATTTTACTTAAAAACTAAAACACAAATTCATTTCTCAAAAAGGTTTCTGCTGGAGGGTACATCAGAGGTTGCCAAGTCTAACTCATTATATAAGAATCCTTTCCCTTATATAATATAAATGACTTCCAGTGTGGATGAATACATTGTGTCTCAGGAAAACCCATTCCTTTTTTTAGAGGGGGGTGGGGTGGAGTGGGAAGAAGCCCTAAATGATGTGTAGACTAAATTTTTTCTCTTCACAATATCATCTGATTGTTCCTGATTCTGCTCTCTGGGTCCAAGTAGAAAGTCTAACCGCCCCTTGAGACAGAACTGCTGCCCTTGAACTAAATGACGCTATCCAATCCATAAATTCACTAATTTGGGAGTTCCCTCCAATAATACAGATCTCAGATGTTCTGTGAGATTCTTGTTCATGTTTTCTTCAAAGGACCCCTTGGGCAGTTCATTCAACATTCTGGACATCTCCCTAATTTTCTCGTGATACTGGAAATTTACCCGTAAAGAACTCTGGCCATCCACCTGTCACTCCTTGATCTTGCCACATGACTTGCTCATCTTTTTGTTTTCCTAGAACTCAATCAATAATCAACCAATCAATAAATTTATTAAGCATCTTCTGCATGCCAGGCACTGTGCTAAGCAATGGGGATACAAAAGGAGGCAAAAGACAGTCAAGGACCTCACAATCTATCATACAATTAATTCCTTGATAACATTCTATATTCCTTTTATTCAGAGTTCCTTGTTTCCCATGAGCTACACTGCTTTTAGACTTCTTGAGTCTTCCTTCCCCAGGAAACTAACATTGGGAAAGCTCATAATTCTCTAATATCTCATCATTTTGAGAAACTGCAAAATTTCTACTCACTCCCAAACTTCTCATAAAACAAAAGGCCTATCTTTTCAATGCTAACATTTTATTTGTGTTGCTATATGGAAACAAGATGTGGAAGACCTTTTGGTCCTCTGCATGATACTCTAGTTCTTTGAATTCAGCTTGCTGCCTATCTGTACAGTCTCTCTCAGGTATCCATTCTGTTGAACAGATACTGTAATATTCACCCAAATACAGGTTGAAATTTGAGTAATAGACATTCTTCATCCACTTGATATTTCCTCACTGGATAGACCAACCAAGCTCCTTTGAGTGATTGTGCATCTTTACCAGGAAGTTCTGCAGTTTGATGTTTGAAATTCTAGGGTTTGATGTTATCAGCACAATATGAAACAAACATAAGAATGTTGTTTGACTGCTTTCAAGTATTTGAAGGTTCTTCCTATGATATACAGTACCCAGAACTGAATGCAAAATTCCAGATGTGGGACTAACACTTTGGACAATGTGCCTGGTGTTAGGGCTTCTCAGGATAGCATTGGCTTTTTTTACTAGCTATATCAAAACTATTGAGTCATAATGAGATTATAATTCACTAAAACTCTCAGACATTTTCAAACTGCTATCTAATCTGCTATCTTGCTTACAAACTGCTATCTTAAATGTCAAATCTGATATTTGTAAAGTATTCAGCACAGTGCTTGGCACATAGTAGGTATGATGGAGTTCAGACTCTGGGAGCCTCCTTGAGCTCCCCTTGAATCTTCCCACTTGGTCTGGCCTTTCTTGCTCAAATCTAATCTTCCCATTTGTTCCGGCAGTCTCAGGAAGTCAATTCCAGGTCTCCATTGCACTCCCCACCCTTGATCCCATCAAAACGCCATTCCCCAGACTGCCATTAAGATCTGTATCCATTCCCATACTGCCCCTATCAAGATCTCTGGATTGCCCCACCTGCTTCCCACCCAAACCCTCCATTGTCTGATATCTCCTGATAGCCTCCAGCTGTTTCCAGCCTTTGACCCTCCTTGGACTTCTCCTCAAGACCCTTCCTGAATCCCTCCTCCCATCACCTTGGACTACTAGTCCCCCTCCCCCCATACTCCCTTCTGTATTTAAATTCCACCTTGCCTCCATGAAGATACTCAGATGTAATCCAGCTCAGACTCTGTCTAGCTGAGATGCTATCTGGCCCACTTGTGAGTACAAGCGTTACAAATACTTAGGTTCCTTAAGAGGCAACCCAATTCGGCGAATCCTTAATAAATTTTGTTTTCTTTGGCTTTAAGAAGGCTTGAGTTGATTTCATTTGAGCACAACCAGGACTGTCTGTATTTTGGGGTCCTGATCACCCTGAGCACCCATAAACCTCATCACTTAATACTTCTTCATTTTCCTTCCCTTTAACATGACAATAGCCTTTTTGAACCCAAATGTAAGATTTAAATATTGTCCCTATTAAATATCATCATATTCATGTTAAGCCCCATGTTCTCTTCCATCAAGATCTTTCTGGAACTTGATGCTGTTATATAGTATTAGCTATCCCTATCATTGTCATGTCATTTGAAAATTGATAAGTATCTCATCTATGCTTTCACCTACGGCATTGATAAAATGTTAAAACCCCCACGATCCAATACATATCCCTGGGTCAATCCACCAGAGGTGTTCCAATTTAACATCAAACCACTAATCTAAATAGACTTTTGAAGTTCAACTAATTCCAAATCCATTTAATTGTATATTTATTTAACTCACATCTGTCTATCTATTATACAAGAATAAAATGGGAGGCTTTGATAAAAGCCTACTAAAATATGGGTAAACTATAATTGTAGCATCTTTTAGATCTACAAGTCCATTCACCCTGCCAAAAAAGAAAAAGAAAGTTAGTCTGTTCTTCATGAAGTCATGCTGGCTCTTTATCATCACCATTTCTTCATTGTGCATTCAGGAGCTTGAAATAGAAATCAAAATAGGATTTTTTGCTGTTTTTTGTTTTAGTATAATCAGGTGTCTCTGAATCTTGCCTTTATCCATCAAGAGTCTTTACAAGGAGTCAACTACAGAAACAAGAGTTTCTTTAACCAGAAACAGTGTATGTATTTGTATCATTAAGTATTTTACTGTGATGAAAGATCTTTCCCACCCACTGTAGGCCTATCCATTGTGGGAAGGTTGATTAGGGGAGATACTTTGTAGGAGGATCCCAAGTACCATTTGCTTTTTCTACTGAAGCACTGGGTCAAAGGGTTGTTATGCCCTCTGGCTCTTAAAAAGATATCCGAGTTGCGGTTTTACTTTGGAGCTTAGTTTTTGCAAGGTTTGAGTGTCAGATGAGGAGGGAGCTTGGAGCCCCCTATGCATGTTGGGGTGCTTACTGCTACAGAATTTCATCATCCTACAAGATCACGTTAGTCCTGGGGTGTCACTCTTTGGAAGATGGAGCACCGAGCTCCCAGTAACATCTCCATTTATGGAGGGCCCCGAGGCCTGCCAACTTTTCATTTCTCACCTGGTATATTCCCTTGGACTGTTCTATCCTATCTCCAAGAAGGATTCCTTTCACCACCCCCACCCCACCCCCCCATCCCATTCTATCTTCTTTTTTGTGTATTGTCTTTACTCTTAATAAGTGGTTTGGGTAATGGGAGCTAAAAATCTTCCCGGCTCATCATAGGCCTCAGATGGGGCTACAGAGGGAGGCTTGATTAGGGAGAGGCTTGTTTTGTATTAAGGCCCACCCTTTTTAAATTGCTAATGAGGTAGTGAGTCACAAGTGTCCTACTCTCCAGCTCTGAAAAGTGTAAGTATACTCTTTCGGTGAGGTTTTACTTTGGGAGGTCAAATCATCGGAAGAGTGTTTGTGTGATTAGTACAGAGGAGAATCCAGATGTTAGTACTTCCTCTCTGGTTACTGTATTATCTGTGGTCAGACAGCTGGAAGTCCTGATGGTTGATCTTTCTGTTTGTAATTTCTGTTTGTATTTCTCTGAAGTTCAGGGTACTGACTTTTCCCCCTGAACTAAGTGAATGATATATGTGCTTGATTAAAGTAAGATGGTTTACCCCCTTTAAGGTTGCTTTCCTTAAAAAAGCAGATCTAAGAGCTTGTGCAGCTGACCCTCCTGTGTATGCTGCTGGAGTGTTTGCTATTACAGACTGTAATACTGTTTTTCTTTTTGATACTTAGCACAGTGCTTATCATATTTGTTGCTGTTCAGTCACTGTTCTGTCATACCTGACTCTTTTTTTTTGTTTGTTTTGTTTCATTTTGCTTTAGACTCAAACACTGGAATTCAAATACACAATAGAGAAAAGAAAAAGAAACATATTATAAATTTAAATATTGAAACTTAAATATAAAATAAGAAAACAAAGCATGTCATGATGTCTGACTTAATAAATGCTTATGGACTGATTTACTTCTTTTTTGCTATTCACTAATCCCTTTTTAAAATAATACATCCTAGAATTTTGTCAAGAAGCCAAAGATAATGTCATTGAAATGCAGTTTTCAGGTTCCATTCTTTCTCTTTCTTTGAAAATCAATGCACTTTCCCTTCACCAATCCTGCAGTAAGTCTCCCATTCTTTATGATGTTTCAACCATCACTGACATTAACTTGTCAATAGCTTTTCCCAGGTATTTCAGGATCCAAAGACACTGATCACCTTGGTAAAGTGAATTATCCTCATCAAGGATAACTACATATACTTAGATTTGTTAACCCAAAGTTAGGACTACAAAGGTCATGAATAATAATTGTTTATTACAAAAGAAACCAAAAAGGGACATGGATGCATCTAAACTCTTTTTACTGAGTATAAAGGAGTCTGGAGATACAGGAAAAACCTTGGATTAAAAAGGGGAAGTCTTGTGGGAGGGATAAGGACTAATTCTCTCCCCAAGAGAGAAGAGGAGTAAGAAGGAGTCCCCTCCCACATCTTGAGTATCAACTCCTTTTTAGCCATGTTTGCTTTGTCCTTTCCAGTCTAAGGATCATTTTCAAATGATTATTGGCTGAAAATAGCAATAGGAAAAGAGCATTAAAACAAATGATAAAATAAAAAATATTTAAAGTGCTAAGCATGTAAATACAATGGGCAGAGAGGAAAACTAAGGCAAAAACAAAGGCACTTGCTACAAAGGTAGAAGAATTTAAGACACAGCAGATGGAAAGAAAAGGACAGCCAGGAGAAGTACTAGAGCATAGTGATGCAAATCAGGTCTACAAATATGAAAGAATATGATCCTCTTAGCTCTAAATCTATGATCTTTAGTTATAGTTAAGAGAGTCCTTAGAAGACCATCTAGACCAAGGGTGAGGAACCTGCAGCCTCAAGGCCATATGTGGTCTTCTAGATCCTCAAGTACAACCCTTTGACTGGATTTGAATAAGTTCCCCACTCCTGATCTAGACCAATCTCATTTCATGTTGTTTGTCCTTCATGAGGACTATGACATCAAGATGATGACAAGACTTGCACATGACTTTGATTTGAGTGAGGGAGGACTGTGCAACGTCTCCAGCCTCACTTTCTTCTCTTCAGCCATGTAGGTCCAGTGGACTGATATTCATCAGGATGACTGGAGATGGCCCAGTATGCAATATGGGACCCTGGCCATTTTAGACTAAAGTCTTATCAGATTCTCACTTTGAGCGATACACATTCATTCAACGAATAGGCCTCTTTAAGTAGTTACTCAAATGATGGCCCCTTTTAATAAAAATAAAACAAAACAAAAAATCAAACTGGGAGGGGAAGACCCTCAGGGTTCCTAGGTTAAAGAGTACCAGCTACTATTTTGTATTTACATTCACTCTGTGCTAGGTAAGTGGAGGGAGACCTATTGTTCAATCTATGAGCTCCACAGTAAATTGGGCTTAAGGCCTGGTCTTTGAGCAAGAAATCCAGCCAGTAAACCCAAAGGAAAAGAGGCAACATTTGGCCATGGTAGTGTACCTTCCCTTAGGTAGAGCTCCCCAGGCAAGGAAGGAGAAGGGAGGGGAGGGGAGGGAAGGGAAAGGGATTTGGGGAGAATATAAGTGGAAATAAATACAGTCCTTGCCTTGAGAAACTTGTATTCTAATAGCGGCATCTGAAAGGGGAAGAAAGGCAAGGAAAAGATGAAGATACCTAGTGGCCAGGCACTGTAAGGAAAGTCTGAAAGAATCAGGAGTATAGCTTAGAGAGGAATTATGATATGGATGACCTCTACATCCTCCTTAAAAAAAAAAGGTTCTGGAAGGAAATGGTTAATCAGATGGATGGAAGGTACAGGCATTATTTTTTTTTTTATTGTACTTTGCTTTATTTTATTTTCCAGGTGTTATTATTTTTATTTATTTATTTTTACAAATTGAAGGTTTGTGGAAACCCAGTGTTGACAAAGTCCAACACCTTTTTTCCAATAGCATATACTCACATCATGTCTCTGTGCCACATTTTGGTAATTTTCACATTTCAAACTTTTTCATTATTTTTATATATTTTATGGTTATATGTGATCACTGATCATAGTGATGTTACCATTGTTATCATTCTGGGCAACATGAACCATGCTCATGAAAGACAGGAAACTTAACTGATAAATATGTATGTTCTGACGGCTACATTTACCCCCCCAACCCCTCTCCTAAGGCCTTACTATTTCCAGAGAGACAACTCTATTGACATTGAACCAGTTAATAACGCTGCAATGAACTCTTAAGTGTTTAAGTGAAAAGAAGAGTCAATGGATGCCATAAACTTCATTTTTGTCTCATTTTAAGAAATTGCCACAGCTATC
>JAQQSK010011778.1:0-12140 GCA_028658325.1 Potorous gilbertii
GGACAGGACTCTGCTCCCGTGTCCGGGTTACCTTTGCGGTCGGTTCTTCAGGGCTCTCTGCAACGCAAATCTCCTTCACTGTGTTGCTGCGCGGCCTCCACTGCTTCAGAATTTGTCAGGAGTTCTTTTTACAGGAAATCTATCTTGGAATATGATATTCCAGAGCTCAAAGGAGCTACGATGAAAAGCAAGAATCACCTACCTATCAAAACCGAGTATAATTCTTTAGAGGAAAAATAGATATTGAAGAAATAGAGGACTTTCAAGCATTCTTGATGAAAAGATCAAAGCTGAATAGATAATTTGACTTTCAAATACAAGACTCAAGAGAAGTGTTAAAAGGCAAATGGAAAGGGGAAATAGTAAGGGACTTAATTACATTAAACTGTTTATATTCCTACATGGAAAGATGATATTTGTAACCCTTTAAGACCATTCTCATTATAGGGTACTAAAGAGGATATGTAGACAGAGGGCAGAGGTGTGACCTCTATATGAAGAAGTTACCTGAGGATATATTAAAAGGTTAAGTACCTATAGTCACACAGCTAGTATATATGAGAGATTGGATTTGAGTAAGTCTAGGACTTCCTCACTCTAAGGCAGACTCTCACTACCAATAATAGCTTGCATGAATTTCAGGAAAATTCATGAGAAGGTGAAGTGTACAAGTGTGAATGAGAATGAGAAGGATGTAAAATTTAAATGTTCAACCCATCACAGGAATGTCACAAATGTATATCCTTCGTGAATGTTGTAAAATCTGTTGATATTATCAATTGCTTAGTGAACCCATTATTTGTTTCTTCAAGCAGAACAACTTACCTTATTTCTTTTTTTATTGATGTTAAGTCAGTTCTGCAAGCATAACCAAATCCTCAGTTTCCTTACATGAGTATTTGATCATTAGTCTAAAAGGTTAGACTAAATAACTTTGCAGTTAAATACTACCAAATAAAGAAATATCTTAGATTAGGAAGCATGCAAGAAAGCTTGTTCTTTGTACCTATGTAACTATTAATGTAACCATTAAAACTCTACTATTCTTTGTTTGTGTACCTATATTTTTTTCTCTGGCAGATATGAACTATTATCTCTGAATTCCTTCTCCTGGGGCTCTCCAGCCAGTCAGAACAGCAGCAAACTCTCTTCTGGCTTTCTCTGTGTATATTTCTTGTCACTGTGACTGGGAACATTCTCATTATGCTGGCCATTGGTTTGGATGCCCGACTACATTCACCTATGTACTTCTTTTTGGTCATCCTCTCCTTTGTTGACATTTGCTTTTCATCAGTTACACTTCCCAAGATGTTGTTAAACCCTATAATAAGACACAACTCTGTCTCTTATGTGGAGTACATGATTCAGATGTATTTCTTTATTACTTTTGTGAACATGAATGGGTTTCTTCTGATGGTAATGGCTTATGACCACTATATGGCCATTTGTTGCCCATTTCACTACACCACGGTCATGTGTCCGGCCCATTGCATTCATCTTGTGGCCAAATCCTGGGTCATCACTAATATGCATGCCCTCTTAAACACGTTACTCATGGCTCAATTGTCCTTCTGTGCTGACAACATCATTCCCCACTTCTTCTGTGACCCCTACCCAGTTCTAAAGCTCTCTTGTTCAGACACCTATGTCAGTGATTTGATGGTGTTCACTGTTGATGGGGTGATGTTTGTTGCCCCATTCATGTACATGCTATCTCTTATATCTTCATATTCTCCAATGTGAAGAATATTTAGTCTACCCAGGAATACAGAAATTCCTGTCCCCCTGGGGTTCCCACCTCACTGTAGTTTCCTTCTTCCTTGGGGCCATAATGAGCATCTATCTGCACCTATCATCCTCATACTCAACTGTGGGCCCAGTGGTTACAGTTATCTTTACTGTGGTTACACCCCTGCTTAACCCCTTTATCTTTCGCCTGAGAAATCAGGACATGAAGACAGATCTGCAGAGACTGATTCTTACAAAAGTGATTTTGCAAATGCCTTAGAATCATTGAACTCAATTTCCTTCAGGAAGCATTTAGTATCAGGATGGACTCAAGATGGCAGTACAAAAAGACATACAAATTTTGACTCTTCCCCCATAGCCCATAAAATACCTGGAAAGAAAGACTCTCAACAAATTCTAGAGCAGCAGAAGTCCCAGAAAGATGGAGTGGAGGAGATGCCCAGCCCAGAGTGACTTAGAAGGCTGATAGGAGAGGTCTGTTGTGCCAGATGTGGAGCAGAGCCCAGCCTAGCCTCAGCCACGTGACTCTAGGAGGAGCAGGACTGAAACAGGCTTCTAGGATAAAATCCCTGATCTTCTAGGATCAAAGGGCAAAATAAATATTGAAAGAATCCACCAATCACCTTTTGTAAGACACCTGAAAGAAAGAAACTCCTAGGAATATTGTAGCCAAATTTCAGAGTTCCTAAGTCAAGGAGAAAAGATTGCAAGAAACTAAAAAAAAAAACAACTCAAGTATTGTGGAAATACCATCAGGAAAACGCAGAATCTGGCAACTTCTACATTAAGGGATCAAAGGGCTTGGAATGGGATATTCCAGAAGTCAAAAGGACTGGGATTAAAACCAAGAATCACTTCCTCAGAAAAACGGAGTATAATACTTCAGAGAGAAAAAAATGTTCATTCAGAGATATAGAGGACTTTTAAGAATCCTTGATGAAAAGACCAGAACTGAAGAGAAAAATTGGCTTTCAAACACAAGAATCAAAAGAAACATGAAAAGGTAAACAGGAAAGAAAAATCATAAAGGACTCTCTATAGTTGAACTATTTACATTCATGCATGGAAATATAATATTTGTAAATCTTGTGATTTTTCTCAGTGTTTGGGTTGGTGGAGGGATTATACGCATACTCACACACACACACACACACACACACACACACACACACATACACACACACATACACACCTAGAGAGAGAACGAGAGCGAGAGAGAGAGAAAGAGAGAACAAGTTGAGTTGAATCACAAGTAATGCTATCTATAAAAAATAAAATTAAGAGGTAAGAGAAGAATATATTGGGAGGAGAAAGGGAGAAATGGAATGGGATACAAATAAAAATAAAAGATAGTCCTTTCTCTCAAGGAGTTCACAATGGCACCCTGTCTGACCCAATCCAGTAGCTACTACCTAGAGAACAGTGGTTTGTCCAACCCTGTCTTACTGCAGCTCCCTAATATCAGAGTGGTCTACCTAGCCTAGTCCAGAAGCAACAAAGGCTGGTGAGGAGTCAGTGTAACTGCCAAATTACTTCCTTGAACCAGTTCAACAGCAGACTGACCCATTCAGCTGAGATTGAATGACTTCTATGAAGAGAAAGGCCAGTTGAGACACCCATCCAGAAAGGCTACCCTTTGAGGATCCAGTCAAGCAGATCAACAGAAGCAGACAATCATCAACCTCCATATCTGACAACAAATCTTGAGTGTTGTTTTTTTTGTTTTGGTTTTCCCAAATACATGTAAAGATAGTTTTCAAGTTTCACTTTTATAAGATTTTGAGTTCTAAATTTTTTTCCTCCTTCCCTCCCTCCCAGTTCCCTCCTCATGGCAAGCAATCTGATATAGGCTGTATACATACAGTCATATCAAATGTATTTTCACATTAGTCATGTGCTATGAAATAAGAATCAGAACAAAAGGGAAAAATTACAAGAAAGAAAGAAACAGAAAATAGCATACTTTGATCTGCATTCATATTCCTTAGTTCTTACATAGATGATAATCACACAGTGTTGCTATTACTCTGTACAATGTTCTCCTGTTTTTGCTTACTCTCAGAATAAGTTGATAGAAATCTTTCCAGGTTTTTCTGAAATCTGTGTGCTCATCATTTCTTATAATATAATACCAATCCACAGTGTTGCTATTACTCTGTACAATGTTCTCCTGTTTTTGCTTACTCTCAGCATAAGTTGATAGAAATCTTTCCAGGTTTTTCTGAAATCTGTGTGCTCATCATTTCTTATAATATAATACCAATCCACCATTTTCATATACCACAACTTGTTCAGACATTCCCCAATTGATGGCCATTCTCTCAATTTCCAAATTCTTTGCCATAGCTAAAAGACCTGCTATACATATTTTTGTACATATATGTCCTTTTCCCTTTTTTAATCATCTCTTTGAGGTATATACCAAGTAGTGGTATTACTGAATCAAAGGGTATGCACAGTATCATAGTCCTTTGGACATGGTTCCAAATTGCTCTTCAAAATGGTTGAATCAGTTCTCAATTCTACCAACACTGCATTAATGTTCCAATTTTCCCACATTTCTCCAATATTTATCATTTTTTGTCATATAAAGCAATCTAATAAGTGTGAGGTGGCATGTCAGATCATAACAAACTTAGTGAGGACCCTCGGAAGAAAGAGAGAATATAGAGGCCCTGAGTTCCTGAGTTGTAAGTTTTCTTAGCCTTATGTATTCCCTATATATGCGCCTTAATACCACTATAATTTGAATTTAGATCTGCTGTTTTCCTTAATCTCTGGGCATATTTGTGAGAGAATGTGCCCTTGGATTTGGGACAAATGTTTTGTTACCAGTATTATTACTGTGTCATTTGAATAAATATGTTTGCTAAATAACTAGGTCATCTGTATGATTTTTAAGGGAAAGAACACTGGTGGGAGCTCATGAACTACTCTGTGGAGGACATTGGGACCCTCAAAACAATAGCTGCCATCCCTCTGAGATTCCAATGTACCAGTTCTAGTTCAAGTTGGAGAGTCTCAAACTGGATGTCCCAAAAATATCTTAAACTCAAAATGTCAAAAATTGAATGTTTTTGTATTTTTTTTATGAGCCAAGTGGTGAATAAACACCTTTTCTCAACTAACTACTATGTGACAATATTTTTTATTCTCTACCTTGTATACCTATAATATGCAGTTTAGTTAGGTTCCAAGGTGATTTATTTTTTGATTTCTTGTACATAGTAGTTTCATAATATATGACATAAAATGTGTAAACATTAGTTAGTAAACTGAAATTCTGACTACTATTGGCTCAAATTTTAAACAGTTTTCAGTGCATTTATTGTCAAGTCATTTGTTCCTTTTGTAGTATTTTAATAACAAATTGCTATGAACATTTTTTTAAAAATGCATTAATTTTTTCAACTGTTAATTAGACTCTCTTTGTGAAGTTAAACACCTAGAGTCTGTTGTTTGTAATTCTCTGTACAAAATTACTGTTGTACTAATAATAAATAAATAGTATGTTGACCATATTTTTTTAATTAATTTATTTATTTATTGGATGTTCTACAATCACTACCAAAATCTTAGATTTTTACTCCCCCCCAACCAATCCCCCACAACCCCCTTCCCTCCCCAAGACACTATACAATTCTATAAAGGATCTACAAATGCTTTCCTATTGAATATTTTTTCACTATAGTAATGTTGTGTAGACGGACTAAAATAAATGGAAGAAATCATATAACAAATCAAAACATAACACACACAAACAGACACACACACAAACACATATAAACATGATCTGCTACATTCTGCAATTGAATTCCATAGTTCTTTCTGAGTGTGGAAGACATATTGTCTTAGAAAACCATTGATAATTATTTTTTTAAGTTCTTGCATTGTTACGAAGCTCCAAGTCTACCAGAAAAAATTCTCGCACACTATGATTGTTGCTGTGCACAAAGTTCTCCTGGTTCTGCTCCTTTAGCTCAGCATCAGATCATATACATCCTTCCAGGACTCTCTGAAGTCTTCTTTTTCATCATTTCTTATGGCACAGTAGTACTCCATTATATTCATATACCACGACTTATTCAGCCATTCCCCAATTGATGGGCATTCCCTTAATTTCCAGCTTTTGGCAACCACAAAGAGTAGTGCTATAAAGATTTTTGTACATGTGGGACTCTTTCCCATTTTTATGATCTCGTGGGGATACAGTGCTAGTTACAATATTGCTGGCTCAAAGGGTATGCACTTTTTGTATTCTTTTGGGCATAGTTCCAAACCACTCTCCAGAATAGTTGGATCAGCTAACAGTTCCAACAATAATGAATTAGTGTTCTAATTCTCCCACATCCACTCCAACATTTATCATTTTCCTGTTCTGTGTCATGTTTGCCAATCTTATATGTATGATGCAGTACCTCAGAGTTGTTTTGATTTGCATCTCTCTAAACAAAAGTGATTTAGAGCATTTTTTCCTATGATGATAGATACCTTTAATTTCTTCCTCTGAAAATTGCCTATTCATCTCCTTTGACCATTTATCAATAAGGAAATGACTTGTATTTTTGTACATTTGACTGAGTCCTCTATATATTCCAGAAATGAAGCCTTTATCCCCAAGATTAGCTGCAAAAATTCATTCCCAATTTACTACATCCTTCCAAAATTTTGTTGCATTGAGTTTGGTTGCACAAAACTTTTCAGTTTAATGTAATCAAAGTGATCCATCTTGCATTTCACAATATTTTCTATCTCTTCTTTAGTAAAAATTTCTTCCCTTCTCCATAAATCTGATAAATACACTATTCCTTGCTCCTCCAGTTTGTCCATGGTATCAATCTTTACACCTAAATCTTGTACCCATTTGTACTCTGTTTTTGTATACAATGTCAGGCATGGGTCTATGCCTAGTTTCTGCCACACGTTATCCAGTTTTCCCAGCAATTTTTGTAGAAGAGTGAGTTCTTATCCCAGAAACTGGTGTCTTTGGTTTACCTAACAGGAGATTGATATATTCCTTGCCTACTATGTCTTCAGTGCCAAGTCTATTCCACTTGTCTACCCTTTCATTCTTAGCCAATACCAAGTGATTTTGATAATTGCAGCTTTATAGTACAACTTGAGATCAAGTAGCACTAAGCCACCTTCCCTAGCATTACTTTTCATTAGTTCTTTTGACATTGGGGACCTTTTCTTCTTCCAGATGAATTTTGATATTATTTTATCCAGCTCTAGAAAATAATTATCTGATACTTTAATTGGTATGGCACTAAATAAGTAAATTAATTTAGGTAGAATTGTCATTTTTATTATATTAGCTCAGCCTACCCATGAGCAACTGATGTTTTTACACTTAATTAAATCTAACTTTATTTGTGCAAAAAGTGTCTTGTATGTTGACCATATTTTTAAAGCAGACAAAAAATAAAAGCATTTTGTATTTAGATGTCTACCATTGGTATGTTTCTGTGATTGAGAACTATACCTAAGATTCTACTGCAAAACGTCCTACAAAAGAGCTGAAATTGATAGACAGTAACTACTGCCATTTTTTAATATACTAGATGATTTGGATAGGGACTATCTCAATTCCTCAAAATTACTCAGGTCAGAAAACATTCTATAAAAATGATTTGCACTCCGTGGTTAGAATTTTGTGTGTCATAACACTTTACTAAATAGTTGTAACATCAAAACTGCTCACTGTAAGAGCCTGAGGGGGTTTTAAAACCCACCTAATCCATATTTACCTGTGCTACTGATTTTTAAAAAGTATTTATTAATTAAAAGAAAAAGCAAGTGGCCATTGTGTATCCTTGTTCACTTTCTGCGTACTGAGTGATAAATGTCCTTATTATAAGCTTGGATTTTTTCAAGAAAAATTGTGAGTTTTGTTGTTTACCCTTTTTCTTATCAAAATGCTTGTAGAGATGGGAGGAGCCAAGATAGAGGAGTAGAAAGATACACATACACTTAGCTCTTACTCCACAGCCCATAAAATACCTGTGAAGAAGAACTCTCAACAAATTCTAGAGCAGCAGAAACCACGGAACAATGCAGTGGAGGAGATTTCTGTTTCAGAGAGATCTGAAAAATCAATGGGAAAGGTCTGGTGTGCACCAGACTCAGAGCAGAGCCCAGCCCTGCCTTGGCCACACTGAACCTAGGGGAGCAGATCCAAGCAAGCTTCAGGGACAGAATCTCCAGCAGCAGCTCAGATCCCTCAATCCACAGGTACCAAAGGTCAGTGAGAGGAACTTTTCAGCTGGCTGAGAGGGGAGAGGGGTGTCCTCATAACTCAGGCCCCCTCAGGAGGCAGCAGCAGACAGGGACTCTCAAAGCAGGCAGTAGCCTACATCCATCGTTTAAGTTCTCCTCATAAACCCCTTGAAGGAACTGAGCCATGTGTGGTGGCCCTGCCCCCACCTGACCAGCTGATATTACTCTCAGACTGAATAGCAGCGCTGCCACTGACTAAAGCCTTGAGGCTCAGAGCAGCTCTGTTGAATCTCAGCCACCAAGTGCTGGCTCATTGGATCTGAAGGCCAGGAAGCTGTGGAGAGGAAACCCAGGAGTCAAGTAACTGGGTGGAAAAATACCCAAAAAAGGAAAAAAATAAGACTATACAAGGTTACATTCTTGGGGAACAGGCATCTCCCCCAATCCTTTATGATGAGGAAGAACAAGGCATACGGTTAGAGGAATTTAAGGCCTCTGCCTTCAAAGGGAACTTTAAATGGGTTCAAGCAATAAAGGACCTTAAAAAACAAGATAGCAGCTTACTAAAAGAGAACCAAAAAAAAATTCTGAGGAAAATAACAGCTTTAAAAAGAGGCTAACTCAATTGGAAAAAGAGGTCCATAAAGCCAATGAGGAGAAGGAGGTTTTAAAAAACAGAATTGGGCAAATGGAGGAAAAGGTTCAAAAGCTCACTGAACAAAATAATTCATTGAAAGAGAAAATTGAGTTCAGGGAAACGAATGACTGTGAGTTAAACCAAGAAATTGGTAAACAAATCCAAAAATTTGAAAAAATAGCAGATAAGGTGAAACAACTCATTGAAAAACAACTGACCTGGAAAATAGATCCAGGAGAAATAATTTAAAAATTATTGGAATATCTGAAAGCCGTGATCAAAAAAGGAGCCATGAAATTATCAAGGAAAATTGCTCTGATGTTATAGAATCAGAGGGCAAAAGGGATATTGAAAGAACTCATCGACCACCTCCTGAAAGAAACCCAAACAGAGAAACTCCTATGAATATTGGGGCCAAATTTCAGAGTTCCCAGATCAAGGAGAAAATACTGCAAGCCATTAGAAAGAAACAATTTGAGTACTGTGGAGATACAATCAAGACAACACAGGATCTGTAATTTTCAACATTACAAGATTGAAGGGCTTGGAGTGGGATATTTCAGAAGTGAAAGGGAGTAGTACTGAAGCCAAGAATCACCTACCCAGCAAATCTTAATATAATACTTCTAGGGAAAAAATGGTCATTCAGTGATACAGTCAAATTTCAAGATTTCATGTTGAGGAAAAGACCAGATCTGTATTTAAAAATTTGACTTCCCAAGAAAAGAATCAATAGAAGCATGAAAAGATAACCAGAAAAGGAAAATCATAAAAGAATTTCTAAAGCTGAACCGTTTGCATTGCTATATGGAAAGAAAATATTTTTAACTCTTGAATCTTTTCTCAGTATTTGGTAGTTGGAGAGAGAGTACAGTTATATCAGAAGAGATTATATCCACACACACAAAAAAAATAAAATACGATAAAAATTAAGGGGTGAAGGAGGAAAACTCCAGGAAGAGAAAGGGAGTAATGGAATGGGGCAGGCTATAACTCATAAAAGGGATAAGAAAAATCTTATTCAATGGAGGAGATAAGGAAAAAGGGAGGGGGGGGAAATAAATCTACTCTCCCCACATGTGGCTGAAGGAGGGAATAGCATACTCACTAAATTTGATATGAAAATTTGTATACAGCACAGGAAATTAGAAGAGGAGGCAACAGGGGGAGCGAAGGGAATGTTCAAAAGGAGTGCAAATGGGAGAAGGGAGTCACTAGAAATAAACACTTTCGAGAAGGGACAAGGACAATTGTAGGGGGGAAAATGAGAGGGGTTAGGGTAGGTCAGAGGGCAATATAATTAGTATTAAACAGCAGGATTACTATGGAAGTCTTTTGCAAAACAACACATATATAGTCTGTATTGAATTATTTGCCTTCTCTGTAGGGCTGGGGAGGACGAGGGGAGGGAGAGAAGCTGGAATTCAAAGTATTAGAAACGAATGTTGAGAATTTTCATAGCATGTAATTGGGAAGTAAGAACTACAGGGATAGGAGTATGGAAATTCATCTTGCCCTGTAAGAAAAGAGAGAAGATGAGGATAGGAGAGGAGTGGGATGTGATGCAGGGGAGGGTACATTGAGGGAAGGAGTAATCAGAATGCAAGGTATTAGGAAGTGTGAGGAGGGGAGTTATGGGAAGAAAAATTGGACATGTTACAAAGTGAGGTAAAAGCAATTAGTATTAAAACAATAGACTGAATTAATTACTGAGAATAAATCAATGACATATTTAATTTGGAGAAAAGAATTTCAGTCTAAATTTGCTAGAGGAAGGCACCTCAGGTAAAATTTGGCATTAATGGAAAAGTCAAGGTTTTAATGGTAAATTTGATTTTATGATTGCCATTTAATCAGGAACTAGAACATGTATAGAAGGCATGTAAGCCATTTAAGATTTGCCTCAAAAGATGTTCCTTAGCAAAAGTGAAACTATATTCATATTTGAAACCTGGTTATTGGAACTTGCCACTTTTAGATTCCATGGGACTATTATGTGACTGGTCTTCTGAGTCTGACTCCAGGTATGGGTAGCAAGAAAGGCGATCGGAGCCTCCAAATCATGATGCCAGTAAGCTTATGAAATGCTGGTATGAACTGCATAGGTGATCTCAAAGGAAGGACGGGAGACGGACTGTTCAGCATGGGCTGAAGTGGCATTCTTCAGCCTTGATTTCCCCACGGAAACCTGGTAGACTTTAAGCCTGACTGAAAGCAAGTGGATACCAAATCCTGACTGGAAGTGAAATGAAGTTGGGGAGATATTGTATCCCTGCAATGTCCTTATTATTGGTGGCAATTTCCTATGGTCAAAAGGTTTGTAAGCTTAATACCACATCTATTCAATTATAGATTATGAGTAGGGGAATATCCGAGGTTGTCTAAAATTAAACTATCAGGCATAAGACTTCAGACCAACAACAATAAGTTAGGGTCCTTTAATTCTTAGTAAAACTGTGGAGACAATTAAGTCAAGAGCTTGTGAAGTTAGCACCATAAATAGTATTTGTGTGTCAGTTGGTTAACGTTTAAAAGAAATTGTTTTGTGGTCCATATTGTAAGTGTTTTAAAAAGAAGTACCACCTGACCATAAATTGGAATTGCTTTATCTGTTAAAAACTGTGATAAAAATAAATTTTAAAAATGTTTCCAGGATAACACTTTTGTAGTAGATGATAAGTGGAATGAAAAATACCAAATGTTTTCATCACAGCATATTATTCATTTTAATTAAGAGGTGAGGAACAAAGATTGGACACCCAGATGACTGACTTATGAAATTGCTCCTGTATTTAAAAAGAAAATTAAGGACAAGGTAAAACTGATGGATGATGTAGAGGTAGAGGATCATTTTTTTTCCTGGTAAGAATTTTAAGTGTATCTGAGGGGGCGGAGCCAAGATGGCGGAGTAGAAAGACTCACCTATGCTAGGTCCGAACCCACAGCCCATAGATTTCCTGTAAAAAGAACTCCTGACAAATTCTGGAACAGTGGAAGCCACGCAGCAACACAGTGAAGGAGATTTCCATCGCAGAGAGCCCTGAAAAACCGACCGCAAAGGTACCCCAGACAGGAGTAGAGTCCTGCCCTGCTGAGCGTTCCCTCTCACCCAGCCCCAGCCGTGGAGCTCTGCCCGGCCACGCAGCACTGAGAGGAGAAAGCAGAGCCCAGCAGGCAGCAGGGACCTGAATCTCCGGGTGGCCGCGAAGGTCCCTCCACCCACAGATGCACAGGTCAGTGAGAGAGACGGGCTGAGAGGGGAGCGGGGAATCTCTGGGACTTGGACCCCTTGGGAAGCGGCCGCTGTGGCAGAGGCTGAGGCAGCTCGGCCAGAGGCAGAAGCAGCTCAGCCAGAGACTCCCAGAGCAGGCAGGAGCTCCACCACAGCTCCACTACAAAGGATCTCTGTATAAACCCCCTGAGGGAACTGAGCCTGAGAGGCAGCCCTGCCCCCACCTGAGAACCAGCAGATAAGCCCCCATTGAAGAGCAGTCAAGCCTGCCGCCAAAAGCCCTGACGCTGGGGAGCAGCATTT
>JAQQSK010011779.1:0-12140 GCA_028658325.1 Potorous gilbertii
CTTACAATACAGGAAACTGGGGGAGAAGGAGATAAGCGGGGGGGGGGGAATGATGGAAAGGAGGGAAATGGGAGGAGGGAGCAATTTGAAGTCAACACTTGGGGAGGGACAGGATCAAAGGAGCAAAAAGAAACAATGGGGGCCAGGATAGGATGGAGGGAAATACAGTTAGTCTTACAGAACACGACTATTATGGAAGTCATTTGCAGCACTACACAGATATGGCCTATATTGAATTGCCTGCCTTTCCAAAGGGAATGGGTGGGGAGGGAGGGATGGGGAGAAGTCGGAACTCAAAGTTTTAGGAACAACTGTCGAGTATTGTTCTTGCTACTAGGAAATAAGAACGACAAGTAATGTGGAATAGAAAGTTATCTGGACGTACAGGACAAAAGAGAGGATGGGGACAATAGAAGGGAGGGATGAAAGAAGAGAGGGCAGATTGGTGATAGGGGAGATTAGAATGGTCGGTGTATTGGGGTAGGGGGAGGGGACAAATGGGAAGAAAATTTGGAACCCAAAATTTTGTGAAAATGAATGTAAAAAGTTAAATAAATAAATTTATATTATAAAAAGGCTATATTTGTGCCATAAAAAGAATTTGGGAGGACTCCTCCTTCCCCAGTTTTCCATAATAGTCTGTATAGCATTGGAATTGACTGTTCTTTAAATATTTGATCCAATTTCCTTGTGAATCCATGTAGCCCTGGAGGTTTTTTTGTAGGACTTTCCTTGACCGCTTCTTCAATTACATTTTCTGAGATTGAGTTGTTTTAGTATTCAACTTTCCCCTCTGTTAATATGGGCAATTTATATTTTTAAAAATAATCTTCCATCTAATTTAGGTTGTAGAATTTATGGGCATAAAGTTGGGCAAAGTACTTTCTAATTATTATTTTAATTTCCTCCTCATTGTAGGTGAGTTCACCCTCTTTTCTTTTTTGGTATTAGTAATTTGGTTTTCTGTTTTATTTTTTTATTATCAAATTGATCAAAGGTTTATCAGTTTTATTGTTTTTATCGTAAAACCATCACTTTGTTTTATTTATTAGTTCAATAGTTTTCTTAATTTCAATTTCATTGATCTGTCCTTTGGTTTTCAGTATTTCTTATTTGGTATTTACTTGGGAATTTTCAATTAGTTCTTTTTCTACCTTTTGCGGCTGCTTGCCAATTTATTGAGCTTTTCTTTCTCCATTTTCATCATGCAGGCATTCAAAGATATAACATTTTCCCTAAGTACGGCTTTTGAATTATGCCATAAGATTTGTTAGGTTGTCTCATTATTATCGTTCTCTTGAATGAAGTTGTTGATTATTTCTATTTGTTGTTTAACCAACTTCTTTAGCATTAGATTACTTAGTTTCTGAATAATTTTTGGCCTATCTTTCCATGCCCTTTTATTACTTATGATTTTTATTGCATTATGATCTGTGAAGGATTCATTCACTCTCTCTACCTTTCTTCTCTTGATTGTGAGGTTTGTATGGCCTAGTACATGGTCAATTTTTGTATACGTGCCATGTACTGATGAGAAAAATGTACATTCCCTTCTATCTCCTTTCAATTTTCTCCAGAGATCTGGTTAGATTTATATGCTTAATTAAGTTTATCGTTTTCTCCTTGAACCAAATCAGATGCAGGTACCTCTCAAACAATGCTCAGCTCCCTTCCCGCTTTCCCTCTGCTGTAATATAATTTTTCCTTCTTCGTGTGATGTAATTTACCATTTTCTGCTACTTCCTTTTCCCATCTCCTGTTAACATCCCTTTGCATGATTAAATCACATTTTTACAATCACATCATTTACTTTATACCTGTTCCCTCTATCTATGTATATCCCTTTTATATTTCATAATAGATATATAATTCTTGATGGGTGTCATCTTCCTTTATAGGAAGGTTTGCCCAAACAGTTTGCTGAAATTGAGTAAGAAATTTTCTTTTCCCATGTTTACCTTTTTATGCTTCTCTTGAGATCTGCTTTTGGAGACTGAATTTTCTATTGAGTTCTAGCCTCTTTATTAGAAAGGGAAGGAAATCCCGTATTTCATTGAATATCCATAGACGTGCCTGAAATGTTATGCTGAACTTTAATGTGTGTTTGGTTCTTGGTTGTAGTCCCAGATCCTTTGCCTTGTGAAATATCATACTGCAATTCCTTCAGTCTTTTATTGTAGAAGTTACAAAGTCCTGTGTAATCCTGACTGTAGTTCCTCAATATTTGTATGATTTCGTTCTAGCTGCCTGTTGTATTTTCTCTGTCACTTGATAGTTCTGGAGTTTGGCAGCAGTATTTCTTGGTGATTTTAGCTTGGGATCCCTTTCAAGAAGTGAACAATGGATTCTTTCTGTGACTATTTTGACCTCTAAATCTCTGGAACTAGTACTTCTGGGGAGTTTTCCTTGTTGCTTTCTTGGAAGATATTGTCCAGACTCTTTTTTTTCATCATGGCTTTCTCGTAGGCCAATAACTCTTAAATTTCTTCTCCTGGATTTATTTTCCAGGTCAGTTGTTTTTCCAATAATATATATTACATTTTCTTCTATCTTTTCATTGTTTAGATTTTATTTGAATGATTGTTCATGTCTCATAGTCACTAGATTCTACTTGTCCAATTCTAATTTTCACCAAATTGTTTTTTTCAGTTAACTTTTGCATCTCCTTTTCCATCTGTGCAATTATTCTTTTTCAGAAATTATGTTCTCTAGTTAGTTTTTGTACTTATTTTTCCATTTGTCCCATTTTTTTCAGTTAGGTTTTTTGCTTCCCTTTCCATTTGTTCAATTTTCCTTTTTAAATAGCTGTTCTCTTTTGTGAATTCTTTTTTCATACTTTTAAAATCATTGGTCCTTTTTTCTTCTCTGTCCTTCTTTAGCTGTTCCAAGAGTTCTCTTTGTACATGCAAGCAATTCGTAGTCCCTTCTGAAGTTTCAGATGGGAGTAAAGTCTCAATACTGACCTCTTTGGTATTCCTGTTTTGGTCCTTGTCCCCGTAGAAAGACTCTATGGTCTTTTCCTTCCTCCTTTGCTTCTTGATTATGATGGTGAAGATTTGTGTATTGTGGCCTCTGGTTCTTTCAGCTAGACCCTGCAGAACCTGGTGCTGAGCTTGCTGGTGTGAGAAAACAAAGGCAGAAGAATTATGTTTGTGTTTTTGTAGATTAGCCCTGGAGCTAGCTTGTTAAGTGTGGGGGATGGGTGGTGTGGTCACTGGAGATCTCCTCAGCTGAGCTAGAGCAAAGGCAAACTCAGGGCTTGGTGATCCTGGCTGCTCTATTTTCTTCCTATTTCCCCAGGTGCACTGAGGCGTGCCTGGATCCTAGGGCAATGCTCCACCCTACTGGATCTCCCACTGTCTGGGACCCTTCCATTGCTCCACCACAGTAAGAAGGATGTTCTTTGGTGATTTTCTTAGCCTCAAGTGCTACGAGACTTTTTTCCCCTTCTGGTGATTTCACTGATCCACAATATTTCTGGGGAAATATTTTATGGTTCTTTTAAGGTCAACAAGAGGAGGGGGAGAGAACATTTACTGATCACTCTGCCATTTTGAATCCTGGAAGTTGGAGTAGGTGACTTACAGACCTTTAATCTGCTGGAGGAAAGTCTCAGGCAAAGCTGCTGCAGATTCCTAGGCCTGCTTCCATGGCTCTCACTCTCTCAGCTCTGCTTAACTATCACCCTGAGCTGCTGTCCTATGGTGCTGCCACTTCTTCAGATCTTTCTGGAGCTTTCCCACTCTGCCTTGCCCCGGGCTGGCCAGGAAGCCATGTGATGTGTGCTGTATGCTCCTCCACTCTTGTGAACAGATTCTTCCCGTTGATCTTCCAGTCTGTCCTGGGCTGTGAAACTTCCACAATCTGTCTCCAATTGGATTCTGTACTTCCAAAATTTGGTCAGCTTCTCTTTTTAGAGGTATCTGAGGGAGAATATCTAAGAGCTTAGGTGAGTAGTTGTTCTCACTCTGCCATCTTGGCTGTAGCCACCAATTTTATTTAAAAAAAGAAAGAAGAAATCCAAATTACCAATATCAAAAATGAAAAGAATTAACTCACTTCCAATGAGGAGGAAATTAAAATAATAACAAGAAATTACTTTGTCCAACTGTATGCCCATAAATGCAACAATCTAAATGAGATGGATGGTTATACTAAAAGATACAAATTGCCCAGACTAACATAAGAGGAAGTTCAATACTTAAATAACTCCATTTAAGAAAAAGAAATTGAACAAACCATCAAAGAACTCTGTAGGAAAAAAAATCTCCAGGGCCAGACAGATTCACAAATGAATTCTATAAAGTATTTAAAGAAGAGTTAAATCCAATGCTATACAGACTATTTGGGAAGACAGGGGAAGAAGGAGTCCTCTCAAGTCCTTTTGATGAAACAAATATGGTTTTGACACCTACACCAGAAAGAGCTAAAAAAGCAAAAAATAACCATTGACCAATTTCCCTAATGAATATTGATGCAAAAAATTTTAAATAATGTATTATCAAAAAGAATACAGCAACTAATAACGAGAACAATACATTATAGTCAGGTAAGATTCATACAAGTAATGCAGGGCTGGTTCAATATTAGGGAAACTATTAACGTTGTTGATCATATCAACCACAAAACTAACAGAAACCGCATGATTATCTCAATAGATGAAGAAAAAGCTTTAGGCAAAATACAACCCCCATTCCTGTTGAAAACACTGGAGATTATAGGAATAAATGGAACCTTCCATAAAATGATAAACAATATGTACCTGAAACTTTCAGCAGACAGTATATGCAATGGGGATAACCTAGATGCATTTCCAATAAGATCAAAGGCGAAACAAGAATGTCCATTATCACTACTATTACTCAATATGTTGCTAGAAATATTGGCTGTAACATTAAGAGAAGAGGAAGAAATTTAAGGAATTAGAATAATCAAAGAATAAACTGAGTTATCACTCTTTGCAGATAATGTTTGATATACTTAGAGAATCCCAGAGAATCAAATAAAAAATTGCTTGAAATAATAGACAACTTTGGCAAAGTTGCAAGTTACAAAATAAACCCACACAAATCTGCATTTGTATATATTAGTAACAAAGGCCAACAATAAGATATAGAAAGAGAAATATCATTTAAAACTAGGGTAGACACTACAAAATATTTAGGAGTCTACTTGCCAAAACAAATCCAGGGACTGTATGAACAAAATTACAAAACACTTTTTACACAAATAAAGTCGGATCTAAGTAAGTGTAATAACATCACTTGCTTGTGGGTAGGATGAGCCAATAATAAAAATGACAATTCTACCTTATTTAGTTTACTGATTCAGTGCCATACCAACCAAACTATCAAATAACTACTTTGTAGAGCCAGAAAAAAATAGTATCAAAATTAATCTGGAAGAACAAAACCTCCAGAATATCAAGAAAAGAAATTCTAGCGAAGGTGGCCTAGCTCTACCAGATCTCAGATTATATTAGCAAGCAACAATTATCAAAACCATTTGTTACTGGATAAGAAACAGAATGGTAGACCAGTGAAAAGTTTAGGTACCCAAGACACAGGTGTCAATGAATTCAGCAATCTTCTCTTTAATATACCCGTGGGCCCTAGTTTATGGGATAAAAACTCACTGTTGAGAAAAATTGCTGGGAAAACTGGATAACAGTATGGCAGAAACTAGTAATAAGCCAATGCCTGACACTATACACAACAATAAAGTTGAAGTGGGTACATGATCTTGGTATAAAGACTGATGCTATAGCCAAAGTGGTGGAGCAAGAATAGTATATTTATCAGATTTATGGGGAAGGGAAGAATTTTTGTCTAAAGAAGATGTAGAAACCCTTATGAAGTCCAAAATGGATAATTCTGATGACATCAAATTGAAAAGGTTTTGCATAGAAAAACCCAATGCAACCAAGATTAGGAGGGAAGCATAAAACTGGGAAAAAAATTTTTCCAACTAGTGTCTGTGATAAAGGGCTCATTTTTAAATATATAGAGAACTGAGTCAAATGTGGAAGACTATAAGTCATTCCCCAACTGAAAAATGGTCAAAGGATATGAACAGGAACTTTTTAGAGGAAGAAATCAAAGCTATTTATAGTCATATGAAAAGATGCTCTACATCAACCTTGATTAGAGAGATACAAATCAAAACAATTCTGAGATACTATATCACACCTATCAGATGGGCTAACGTGACAGAACAGGAAGATGATAAACGTTGGAGAAGATGTGGGAGAGTTTGAACATTAATTCCTTGTTGGTGGAGCTGTGAACTGATCCAGCCATTCTGGAGAGCAATTTGTAACTTCGTCCTAAAGGCTACAAAAATGTGCATACCCGTGGACCCAGCAATAACACTTCTAGGACTGTATCCCCAAGAGATGATAAAAATTGGAAAGATCTTATGTGTAGAAAAATATTTATAGCAGGGCTCTTTGTGGTGCACACACACTGGAAATCAAGGGGATGCCCATCAATTGGGGAATGGCTAAATAAATTGTGGCATATGAATGTAATGGAATACTATTGTGTTGTAAGAAATGGTGAACAGGCCTTTCTCCCAAGACGGCGCCGAAGGGGAAGAAGGAATCCGTTTTCCCCCTCAAGACAGAAGCCAAGTCCAAAACTTATGTGCGTCTTGCTCCAGATTGTGATGCTTTGGATTTTGCCAACAAAATTGGAATCATCTAAACTGTGTCCAGCTGTCTCACTGCACCTACAATAAAAATTTTCCCTGATTAAAAAAAAAAGAAATGGTGAACAGGATCACTTCAGAGAACCCTGAAAAGACTTATATGAACTGGTACTGAGCGAAAGGAGCAGAACTCCGAGAATTTTATACACAGCAACAACCGCAGTGTGCGAGAATTTATTCTGGTAGACTTAGAAGTTCATGGCAATGCAATGACTTAGAAAATTCTGAATGGTCTCCTAAGGCAAAATGCCTTCCACATCCAGAGAAAGAACTAAGAAATTCGATTGCAGAATGTAGCAGATCATTTTCTTTGGCCTTATGTTTTGGTTTGTTTTATGATTTCTCCCATTCATTATCATTCTTCTATGCAACATCACTAAGATGAAAATGTATTTAATACAAATGTATGTGTAAACCTATATAAAACTGTATGCCGACAGGGGAAGGGAGAGAGGTGGGAGGGTGGAAGGCAAGGGGAGGGAGAGGGAAAAATCTAAGTTATATGGAATTGATTGTAGAACACTGAAATCAAATAAAATAATAATAAAATTTGATTTAGAAAAGAGATGTTCTTGTACTAGCACAGTTATCATGAATTGATTCCCACAGTTTTCAAATACAATCCAGAGGTCAAGCTGTAGGCATCAACTCTCAAGGATATCTTGTTACAGACATAACAGACCAAAAAGACACCCCTTAGGACCCCGCTGCCTCCAGTTTCCAGTAGTGAATTCTTCCTTCACCAAGGTTTCACAGTATCATCTAACTAGCGTATTTTCCTCATAATCCACGACTTTTCTTATAAAAGTGTTTGCATCAAGCCTGTTAGGTGAGAAGGTTCTAAGGATCTCTGCCTACCGTATTAGCATTACAATAAACCTTTGCCAAATTGACTTTAAAAATGCTTGAGCCCATGAATTCATTCCAGACCACCTTTTCCTGTACTTCTGTCTTTGAGGGGTCTCTGAACCTCTCAAACCACATCAGTCCACTGAGATCATCCCAGGTCATTGCCAATCATCTTGAATTTTGTCCTGTCACTGGACTTTGATGACTCATGGAGAAAAAGTGAAACCAACACTTTGTGCAATTCTTCCTCACTTAAAACCAATTCACAGACAAGTCAAGGCATCACCTGTGATGCCACTGGTCCTCCTCAAATAACTAAGGACGAACATTATGAAGATCCAAATCCCCATGTTACAGATGAATAAACTTAGGAGCAGAAGGACTGATTGCCTTCTATCTACATAGTAAGAGTATGGGATCTCCTATCCTCTCCTAGTTTCTAGGCTTTCCCTCTGTTAATTATTTCCTATTTATGTGTGTATAACTTGCTTTGTGTGTATTTGTTTGCCTGTTGACTCCTCTATTAGACTGAACTCCTGGGGGACAGGGAATTTTTTGCTTCTTTTTGTATGCTTAGCACAGCACCTGGCATGTAGGAGGTGCTTAATAAATATTTATTGATTTGGTGGGAACTATGGGGGCTTCTCTAGGTCTCAGGCTTGAAGCAAGAAGGGGCCTTGAGAGTCATCCAGTTTAAACGCCCTCATTTCACAGACATGGTCCCAAAGAGGGTGAGTGACCTGAAAAAAGTCACACAGACACAAGGAAGCAGGTTCTAAATCTTAACCCAGGGCCTTGCACTCCAAATTCAATGTCCTCTCCGCCGCTTCGTGTTTTTGTATCCCCAGAGTCCAGTATGAGCCTTTTCACACAACAGGTGCTCAAGCAAAGTTTATGGAACAGAACTTTAAATACCCCAAGTGCCCTTAGAGAAAGACCATGAGTCTTTGGAGCAATTGAGTGGAAAGGAGAAGAAGGGTCGGGCCTGGTCCCTCTAGACTAACATCACAACTTCTGGGTCATACCTCTCTCTTCTACCATGCCACCAAGGCTTCTGCTTGCAGCAACTATAAACATTGTAGGCTTCATAGTGAGAATGACTTGTGTAATTCAAAAGGAGGGGCATGAGCAATATAAGGACTCATGGGCAGAGTTCATGACCAGACACCATGGATTCAGGCACCAGCTTAGTACAAACTATCCACTGGCCTGACCCTTCTATTCAGCCTGGGTTTTTTATGTATGAGGAATGAGAGAACTCAGCTCTAGCTTGGGCAGCATGGAGAGTGCTAGACTGGGAGGCTGGGCCCAGATTCAGACAAGTGGCTTAACTTCTCTGGGCCTCAATTTTGCTATCTGTAAAGTAAGACTGTGTTCAGTGACCTTCCTGCTCCGTGTCATGGCATCCCTAGGACCACTCTTTGGCTTAATTCACTGGAGGAGTTCATGGGAGCTGGGTTGGTGGACCCCTTGGAACTCACTGAGCACATCCCTTTCATTTTACAGATGGAAAACATGAGAATTAAGAGGGGAAGTATTTGTCCAAGGTAAGTACTGGCTCTTCCCTCTGTGCCGAGCAAGAAGGAAAATGCCACTGGTCACAAATAGAGCAGTCTAGATTTACAACCGGCAAGGATCTCAGAAGCTATGGAATTGATACCCCTAATTTTACAAACTGGGAATACTGAGGCCCAGAGATGTAACAAAAGTTACCAAGGCAGTGTTGAAAAAATTTGTAAAATGTTATTTTCGTGCAGATCCACCTTTCCCTCTTACCTGTGCTGCCCCCACTGAAAAAGAGAATAAAGCCAAAAAACCCTGCTACAAACATACATGGTTCAACAAAGCCAATTCCAGCATTGGTTACTTAAATAAAAATCTCTCAAACTGCCTTCAGAGTCCATCCTCTTTGAAAGGAATTATTATTTTCATAATAATTGATATGATATGTGTAATTAATTTATTAATAATTTAGATTTCTCGGAACTACCTCTCCTGGCTTGAGAGTCAGAAGCTTACAGTGTACTCTGAAATGATCAATTAAATCCTTAACAACACTCTCACAAGCACTGCATTCCTGAACTTGTACATCTAAGTGAAGTGAATCAAAGATTGTAAAATGTGTTCCTGTCACAGAGCTCTGATTCTGTGCCTCACCAAGTAACCAACAAGGACTTGAAACAATACTGTTCCCACAGGACTTCAGAATACCTGTATTGTGAACTTGTGGGCTTGTCCTGAGAAATCACTCAGACCGTGGGAAATGATTGTTTGCAATATGCCTCCTCCCCCTTTCAATTTGTGATTTATATTTATAGTTTCTGTGTTCACTTGTAATGGTAATGTAAATGGGGAAATGTTTCGCATTCATTAATAGGCCCATGTGACCTGCTTAGGTCACCTGGAAGCCTATGTCACATGTGGTGGGAGGAGCTTGCTGAAGGCAACAGGAGGAGTGGAACAGAGCTGGGAGGGAGCTGATCAGGCTAGTCAGAGTAGGGAAAGACTCAGGCAGCAGGAATAGCTTAGGCTCATGAGTGTTTGTGCGAAAGCCCCAGCAGGTGACAGGAAACCTTGGGAATGGTTTTGCCCCCTGCACTGATAACGTGTACTGATTTCTTAGCTGATTTTGCTTTCTAGTTCTGGGATTCGAATTTCTGGTATCTAAATAAATGCTTTTCTTCTGTCTTCTATATGGAGAGTCTGTTATACTTTGTGATTAAGAACTTCACTAGCATATTCATAGTCATTAACAGTACTGTGAATATTGCCTTGGCCATACGTCACGACAGCAAGGTGAAATTCTGATGAGAAGAATTCGCAATTTGTAAATGTGTTCTTAATAATTAAACTAATTAATTAAACCACTACTTGATTATTAACACTTTGTCTATGGCATGCTCTGTTTCATCATTCCAAGGTTAGAGACAAGTTTAGTAAAATTCAATCAACATTCTCTCTATCAAGAGATGATTCATCTTCAATCTGATGGGGTGCTTGGGTGCGTGTGCTTGGATTCCAATTCTAAAATCACATTTCTCCCTACCCTCAAAACATTATCCCAGGCAGTTTTTTGCCCCTGCCCAGGAACAGTCTGCCCTAGCAAAACATTTGTCACTCTTCCTGATACAATAATTGATTACACCTATAGAAAGCATTAGTTTGAAACCAGCTGCGTACTAGTTCACGTGGTTGTGTACTGGGCCATAAAGACAGATACTAAAGAGATTTACAATGGAAGGTAAGAGAGGTGAGGTGAGAGGAAATAAGTGAGTCCAACTGTCATCGTGTTTCACTTAAGGAGGGAATGACACACATTCAGTTGGTATGGAAATCTATTTGACTCTACAAGAAGGTGAGGGAAAAAGACATAAGAGAAGAGGGTAAGAGAAGAGACAGGAGACTGGGGGAAAGAGTAATCAGAAGGAAACACTATTGTGGAAGGAAAGGTCAGGAGAGAGAATGAATAAATGGAGGGCAAGACAGAATAGAGGGGAATGTGGTTAGTCTTTCACAAGAAGACTGTTATGGAGGTGTATTGCATGGCTACACATGTAAGAGCTATATTAAATTCCTTATTTTCTCAATGAGAGTGGGTGAGGAAGGAGAAAGGGAAAGAATGTGGAACTCTAAGCTTTAAAAGTGAATGTTAAAAATTGTTTCGTCAGGCAACTGAGAAATAAGTTGTATAGTCAATGGGGTATAGAAATTTATCTTGCCCTACAGGAAAATAAAGGGGAGGTAGCTGGGAGATGGGGCATCATAGAAGGGAACACAGATTGGGGAAAGGTGTGATTGAGGTGTATGCTGTCCAGGCTTGAGATTAAAGGAGAAGGCCAGAAATCTGTGGAATTCAAAATCTTGTGTAAATGGATGTTGAAAACCGAAAATAAATTAAATTAAGAGGAGTAGAACAACTGTAATGCCCTCCACCATCAACAAACAACATGGATCTTGCTGTACTTATCATGATAAATTTTACATCCCAACATCTTGGAAAAAATAGAATTGACCAAATGAAAATGAAGCATAAAAGCTCACTGAAGAAAACTCTTTAAAAAGTAAAATGGGACAAAGGGGAAAGGAGACAAAAAAGCTAATTGAAGAAAATAAGTTATTAAAAACAGAACTGGGAAAAAGGAACCTAATGACTCAACAGTCAGTCAAAATCAAGAGAATGAAAAAAAATTAATGGAAACATAAAATAACTTGCTGCAAAAACAACTGACCTGGAAAATCAATCCAGGAGAGAAAAATTTAAGAATTATTGGTCTACCTGAAACCTGTGATAAAGAAAAAGGAGCCTGGACAGCATCTTTCAAGAAATATTCAAAGAAAACTGTCCTACAGTTCTAGAAAGAGGGGGTATATTGTCATGAAAAGAATTCAACAATCACCTCCTGAAGATCAGAGGTTCTAGGACATAAAACTTTATATGGCAAAGGAGTTTGGATTAGAACCAAGGATCAACTACCTAGAAATATTAGCAATGATCTCTCAAGGGCAGATATGGACACAGAATAAAATTGTGGATTTCTAAAACTTCCTGATAGAAAGACCAGAGCTCAACAGAAAGTGGGATC
>JAQQSK010011780.1:0-12140 GCA_028658325.1 Potorous gilbertii
GATGTGGTACCTCAGAGTTGTTTTGATTTGCATCTCTCTAATCAGTAGTGATTTAGAGCACTTTTTCATATGCTTATAGATATCTTTAATTTCTTCCCCTGAAAATTGCCTGTTCATATCCTTTGACCATTCATCAATTGGGGAACTGAATTTCTAATATCCTAATTTATACTCAAAGAATACTTTAGTTCTCTTATAACGTAGTTCCCATAATCCTAAATATTCTCTGCATCACCCTTACAACTTGATACTGGCTGTGGTAGGTTGTTTCCAAATTTAATTTTTGGTAGTTGGCAACAGCTTTAAATTTAAATGATACTTTTCAAGATGTACAGAATTCAAAAAAAAAATATGACTTTTAAATGCTCACTGGATTTTGAAACTAAACCAGGATACTCACTCTCATTCATGCAAGATGAATAAAGAATTTTGGCCTTCTGTATGGCTTCAGTGTCCCTTCTTTTGCTTATTGATTTCTCCAGAAGTGCTGTGAAATAAAAAAAAAATATTAAGTGCCCACCTATGGAGGTTATTATGCTGGATGCCACATAATTCAAAGGTCACAGTGATGATGCCTTAAGTTTAGAAATTTAACATTGCAGAACAGACAATGAAGACAAAGGCAGACAAAGATTGGGCAGAGGTGGGGGGAAGTGAGGGATAAAGGGAAACCTCATACACAGAGCCTGTCCTCAGTAAATTCTTCAGGAAAAAAACCAAACATTTTCTAGGCTTCTGTTTCCAAGTTCAAAGTTAATGAAAATCTTGGGTGCCAGTTGAATCTATCTCTAAACTAGAATGTCTATGTCCTCCACTAACAACAGAAAAGTGAAGAATTTATTTGCCCAAATAAAAATTTGAAAGTGAAAAGCACAATCTGACTTATACCTCTCTGCCCACGTTTTCCCACTTGAATACCATACCTAGCTCAATTATATGATGAGAAATGACATAGTGGAAAAAGTGTTTGTATCTGTTGTCAGAGAGCCTTGGTTCAATTTTAACTCTGCCAAGGACAATCTCTTAATTCTCAAATCTGAAGGTCTTCTTTTGAATCTTATCATTCTCTGTCTTCAGCATATGACATGTTAAATCATCTTCTCCTTCTGGATACATCTCCTCTGAGTTTTACTGACATCATTCTTTTTGGTGAGCCTCTTACCTTTGTTCTCAGTCTCCTTTATCATCTCACTGTCCACATCGCAACCCCTAACTTTGAGTTTTCCCTAGAATTTTGTCCTAAGTCCTCTACATTTCCTCTCAATAACGTCATCTCCTCCCATAGATTAATTACCATCTCTATGCTAATAACTTTCAATGCACCCAGTCCCAGTCTCTTCCCTGATCTGTGGTCTAACTATCCATTGGATATTTCAAACTTGATGTCCCAGAGATATAGTAATCTCAACATATCTAAAACTAAGCTCAATATCTTTCTCCTATTTCAAACTTCCCTATTTCTATCAAAGGTACCATTTAGTATCAACAGCATCTATATGTGACATATAATGGGGGGGATTAATAAATGTTTATTAATTAATTGAAGAGTATTGATTCAAACTTTGGTTACATAACTTGTATTCCGCTTTAAGTAAATGCCATTTTACATTGATATATCATTTTAAATTCTGGATTGTGGGAAGAAGTTCAAAGGAATATGAAAGCTTTTGATCAGTTGCTAAATAGATGGTAAATCTTAGCAAGTTCTAGGCAGCAGTGAGAAGCTACATACATATTATTCAGACACTTAAATTGGTTGAATGAATTACCCAGGTTATTTCACTATGCATATGACAGAGGTAGAACCCAAAGCCAGACCTTCTGATCTATCTACTACTCATAATCTTTTCAAGAGAAAATCCAATTCTTCATCCAATGGCCTTCCCAAACTATCTGGTATTAAACTATTTTATATGTATTTTTTCGGTTTACATATTCATGCATGATAACAAATAGGTGGTATATATATATAATATATATATGTGTGTGTGTGTGTGTGTGTGTATAACAGATAATATATGTGTACGCATATATGCGTACAAAAACAAACATGTGTGATACACATATGTATATTGTGTGTGTGCATATCCCTTCCCTAACCCACTCCTCACTTATGTCTGTAGCATGCAGAATATTTATAATACCTGAGCAATATCAAACATCTAAATGAATTTGGGAATATCTACCTGCACATGTTTTCCCATGACAGTTTAAGAACTGTAACATGCAGACTATAATATATGTATGTGTTTGCATGTATACATTGTACCTGTATATCTAGATATAGACACTTCTTGTCTTCATCATCAGAATGTAAGGTCTTTGAAAGCAGGAATTGCTTCATATTTTCATACTTGTATCCCCCAAGCCTAGCATAGCACTTAACACATGGTAGGTGCTTAATAAATATTTGTTAACTGATCTGTTGAACTACATGTAAATATATCTGGAACACAGGACTTGTTTGGTCATAAAAAGAAGTTAGGAAGCTTATCTACTTTGCCTTAAAATTGACCTGCTTTAAAATTGCCTTAAAATTAATATATTAAAGGACTGTTTAAGATGTAGCTACATAAACAAGATGGCTGGCATGCAGCTATTTTGAAGCTGCTTTCCAAACGAACCCCTAATTTAAAAGCACTGATGTATTTTAAATAGAATAAATTAATTAGCCTTTCGGTTCTTTTATGAACTAGGGAGACTTGGACTCGGAAAAAAATGCTTTAAATGCACTTAAAAGTAGCAGTCTGCCCTAATGACTGTGAGATAAAGATTCCCAGTTTTACTGGGGAATCAGCAATTTCCACGTCTAACTACAGAGAACTCTTTTAAAGGATACTGTCTATCAATTTGAAAACAACCTTGTCTCCTACAAAACCAGAGTATAACAAATGTTCCTACTGTACCCTGGCTAGCCATGAGACTAACTGTACAAAGGGAATCAGACTAATAAACAATTACACATTCTCTGAGGAGCATCCTACCCTTAATCTAGAAATCATGCCTTTCAAAAATCTGGAGCCAAGAGCTTGTCTTGTTGCACAAACACCTAAGTAACACAAATGCACAGAGAGTTTTAAAAATAAGAAGGGGAAAGAGGAGAGGGAAGGGCAATGAATTGCTTTCATTCATTATTTCTTTCTTGGGGGTTATCACACAGCAATAAAACACACACACACACCCCCAAAAAAAGGAGGTGAAGGGAATGATAAAAAAAAAGATAAAATTGTTGCCACATAAAATTCTGTTCAAATCTCTTCACATGTTTTTTCACTCTATTGCTTCAATGCAAGTGAGATGAACCTGCTGCCATCTTTAAATTGTTAGGGAAAGGAGATATTCCCAGTTTCATTTTGGTGTTTGATATTGTTCAGGTGTTGCAAATATTCCTCATGCTCCACACATCAGTGAGAAGAGGGGCAGGGAGGGGAGAGAGAAGCCAGGGATTAAGAAAAATTTAAAATAATATGCATTTACATAGGTGTGTACCTAAGGTAAGCTGTATATATGGGGGGCTGGGGAGGGGAAGAAAAGGGGAGAAGGCATGAAGATGATAAATAGTTCCATCCCAATGCAGAAATGACACACACACATCTCATTTGCTCTAAGAAAACTGACTTTTTTTGTATTTGTATAGGTAAAAGTTTGGTGTTTTTTTTAAAGCAGATTCAATCATTCTCTTCTGTCCTCCCTTCCACATCCGTCCTCCCCAATATCCCCCCTCCCCTCCTGAGAAGAGGCAGCATTTATATGCAGACTATGAGGCAGCAATCAGTGAGTAGCCACCATGTTTATGCATCTGTGAATGTGAATTAGTGAAAAGAGAGAAAGAAATCTAGCCTGGGGATTCATTAATGAATGGAAAACAAAGCCTATCCCAGGTCATTAAAGTGTCCCTGAAGCCTTCCAAGTACAGTTCTGCAGTACTGTTACCTCTCCACAAAACTTGGTTTATTCAAAGGAACTTTCAAATATCACCTACCCCCACACACACCCATTCAAGTACCTTTTATCATGTTACCACAGAAACTGAAACCTCTGATTTATTCAGCCCTCTCGGTAGAACAAAACTCAGGGTTTAAAATGTGTTCACAGTCATGAAACTTGTGCATTATAAATGTAAGCTTCAAACGCCCACTATCCATACCTAGAGAAAAATCATTTAAAAACAAAACATAAACAGCCCAAAGCAGCCCCATAGGCAGCCCTGTGACAAATGAACCTACGCTGCTATTTTCGTTACTTTTCCTTTACCCTCTCCTAATGCCAGAAAAACAACAGCATTTATTAAGTGTCTCCTATATGCTAGAGGGGGATCTAGGTGGCTCACTGGACAGAGTGCCAGGCCTGGAGTCAGGAAGACTCATCTTCCTGAATTTGAATCCACCCTCAGATACTTAATAGCTGTGTGACCCTAGGCAAGTGGCTTAATCCCATTTGCTTCAGTTTTCTCATTTGTAAAATGAGCTGGAGAAGGAAATGGCAAACGATTCTAGTACCTTTGACAAGAAAATTCCAAAGAGGGTCATGAAGAGTCTAACATGACTCAACACTAAAACTTTAAGCTGTGAGAAGATTCTGGAGAATCCTAAGAGATCTGTACCATGACCCCTACCCAGTTCCTATTTTACAGATGCAACATCTGAGGCTAGGTGATTCTAATAGTCAAGGACATGCAGGAAATAAGCAACAGAGCTAAAATTCATCCTTGGTCCTCCGACTCCATACCCAGTGCTCTTTTCACTGCATCAAGGTTAAGCTACATCTCCTGCCCTCAAATAGCTTAGGAGTTACAAAACAATGGTCCTCAATCTGCAAAATGAGACGATTGCAATAGATATAACAGCAATAGCTAGAATTTATATAGCACGCTAAGATTTACAAAGCGTTTTACATATATAACCTCATTCAATCCTCACAACCAAGAGAGGTGCTATTATTATGTACATTTGACAGTTTAGGAAACTGAGGCTGAGAGGTTAGGTGAGTTGCCCAGGGTCACACAGTTCGTAATTTTCCGAGGCAGGTTTTTAATTCAAGCCATCCTGATTCTTTAGTACCTACTATGTAATAGTGTCAAACTTAAGAAGAAATGAGAACTAGTAAACTACATATAAAGGACAACTAGGTAGTATAGTAAACAGAGGGCTAGACCTGGAGTCAGGAAGACCTAAGTTCAAATCTGACTTCAGATTCTTACTAGCTATGTGACCCTGGGCAAGTCACTTCACCCTGTTTGTCTCAGTTTCCTCATCTATAAAATGAGCTGGCAAACTACTCCAGTATTTTTGCCAAAAAATCCCAAAGAAGGAGTCACAAAGAGTCAGGCATGACTGAAATGGCTACACAGTAATAACAGCAAACCATATTTAAGGATCCTTGTGGACTTCACGTTGACTTACGCTTAAAATGTGTTGTTATTTATGTTTTATTGTATATTATTTATTTTGTTAAGTATTTCCCATATTTAATTTGACTACAGATGCTGTATGCATCCAGTGGGCCATTTGTTTGCCACCTCTGCTCTGTCCCATGCAGCAGCCTTGAAAGATAATGTTCTAGTGGGGTCTGAGGGGCAAGGCAAAGAGAATAAAGGAAATCTTCCTGGAGGAGATAGTGTTTGAATTAAATTTTAAACATGGGTAGGAATTCAATAAGCAAAGAAAAGAGGGAATTCTAACATAGGAAAACCATGAGTCAAGGTTAAAGGCATGAGAACATAGTGCCTGTTGGAATCAGAGAAGAGTTCAGGTGACCAGGAGGATAACAGTATAGTGCCTAATTATGGGGGCCTTGATTACAAAGCAGAAATTTTTGAAATTTGGAAGAAAACAATATGAATAACCTAAGCTTCTTTGATTATTTCAAAAACTCCATGATTTCATTGTTGGGCACTCTTTCTGCCAGCAGAGATTGCAGCCACTCCATGCCTTAGTAGAAATTATTTTTTAATTGCTTTGACCAAAATAATTAATCACCTACAGTGACCATCATCATCATTCTGGTACTTTTCTAGGCTGGCCCTGAGATAATAGATCCCCATTTCATAATACTCAAAAATTTCCTTGACAGAGCTTAGGTTCCACTGGTATAGCCTTTAAGAGTCTATCATTAGAAAATGACTTTGATTGAGGAATTGAGGTTGAAAAAGACCAAATATTTCCAGCCTCCACAACCAAGTAAATATCAAGAATGTGAAAGAGTTAATACTTTTTTTTAAACTATGCCTTGGGCTTGACTCTGCTTTTCAGGGCACTTAAAACCTACCTTTAGATGGCATCATGACTGAAGATTCACTCTAAGCTTACTATTTTTAGTCTTTGTTGATTTTCCAAACTACAGACTTCAATTTGGTTTATACACTTCACATTTTATTTACTGTACTGAAAAATTTCATTTTTCTAATTCATCCAGCCTGGTTATTAAACTCTTGTTGCGTCAGACCTAGAAAATCCAAATCAGTTTGCAAAGCCCGTTGTCATTCACATTAAAAATAAATAAATAAAATTCAAGTTAACTAAGTCATGCTCCATGGATTCTATAAACTTTCTGCTTTCACATGGTTTGTGTGACACTCATCTTTTTAAATGCTCAGACAGACAGTCAGCCAAGCATGGGATTAACTAAGTCTGTTTGACATACTGAAAAGACAATAAAAGATGATATTTCTCACTCTTCTGAAAAACTCATGCCTATAGATAGAGAGGCTGCTTGAATTGTTTATTTTCTTCTTTTATTTTCCATGATCCTCTTATAAATGATAATTGTGGGTACGCATCAACTTGAGGGGAAAAAATTGGGCTAGGAGATGATTTGAGGACTCTCTAAGTAGCTCTAAATCACCCACCCAGATTGCAAGGTACAAAATAATAACATTCTTTTTTAATGCAAAAAGTACACCCCTTCCTCTATAATTAGGTCTATTTTGTAAAACTGCCTAGCCCTAAAGGAAAGCTTAATGGAAGGCAATTTTTTTTTCTGCTGTATTTATTACGGGGTATTACACTTTAGAGAAATGAAATGAAATTTTAGTATTACAATTTAAAAGAACATCCAAATAAATCTACCAATACAATTTTTCAACACATGAAAACTGCGTCTCTTAAAATAATTTCTATCACATCTGATAATACAGTAGAAAGTCTATAACATGCTGCTAAACTTATTTTAATCCATGCCAACTTTTCCAATAAAACCTAAGAAAAGCATATAAGAAGTATATAGATACACATCTATATCTACCTACATATCTGGTACATAGATATAGATAAATATAATTGCTGACTGCCCACCTTGCTATTAGAGTTAAAGTAGTCATAGTAGATAAAGCATCACAATAAAATATTCTTTCTGTATCTAAGTACCCAGTATTTATTGATGTCTGAGAAAGATTTCTGGCAGTAAACCAAGAGAAGTAAACCAAGAGAAACCTATCATTTGCCTTACCAACAAATTTCTCAGCCCTAACCTTAGAAATGTTCTGCATTAACGATGTCCCATATATGCTGAGCCACAGGCAGGAGGGCATTCAATCCAATGTGACAAAGGTTGGTTGAATGAGTGCCGTAAGGAACACAATAAGTTCTGTAGGACATACAATAATTAAAAATAATAATAGCCAGCATTCATAGAGAAGTTATGGTTTACAGAGTGTACCTTACATATTCTCTCATTTGATTATCCCAGACACTGAGTGAGGTAAGTATCATTACTACCCCAATTTTACAGACAAAGAAACTGAGGGTGGAGAGAGAAGAAGTATCTTGGCTAGTGTTATACGGCTTGTTAGTAAGGGAGTTGGAATTTGAACTCAGGACTCCCGACCCCAAGTCTGAAACATTGGCTACCTAGCTGCCTAGAGATGAATTAAGCCACAGAACCTGATCCTCAAGGACTTTAAAATCTAGTAGAGGTACTCAGAAGTAACACAAGTAACTCTGTGATAAGTACCATTAAAATGTAAATTGTTATAGGTGGTTCAAAGGAGGAAAAGACCACATTCTATTGTAGGAAGGTAGGTAGGATAAAGATGGAGGAAATCAGGGAAAACTTTATAGAGAAGGTGGTTTTGGATGTGGGTCTTAAAGAATTTATATTAATTCAGTAGGAAGAACTAAAGAAGGAATACATTTCAAACAAAACTCTAGGTAATCTGGAGAGGATAAGGAATGGTCCAGAAATAAGAAGTTGAGTTTGACGGGAGCATAAAGTATGTGAGAAATAGTGTGAGAGAAGCTGCGATGGGGAGGTTGTTTATAGAGGAGTTTAGAGGCAAAAGGAAATAATTTAAGGTTTCTAAATAAAGAAATAGGCAGCTAGGTGGTGCAGTGGAGACAGTGCCAAGACTGGAATCAGGGAGATCTGAGTTCAAATTTGGCTTTAGACACTTCGTAGCTGTGTGACCCTAGGAAGTCACAACTTTGTTTGCCTCATCTGTAAAATGACCTGGAGAAGAAAATGGCAAATCACTCCAGTATCTTTGCCAAGAAAACCCTAAATGGGAGTCAGACACAACTAAAGTGACCAAACCATAGCAACAAATTGGAAGACAGAGAGAGAACACTAACAGCAAGGGGAATCAGGTAGGCTTCACAGAACAGATGGCATCTCAGTAGAGTCTTGAAGAAAGCAAGGGATTCTGAGAGAGCAAGCTGAGACATGCATTCCAGAGGAAGATCTTTAATGAAAGTATACACTGATAGAACATTCAGTTTAGAGACAAGTTAGCAGTCCAGTTTGTCTGGAACTTAGAGTTCAAGAAACTGAATAATGTGAAATAAGACTAGAAAGGGAGGCCGGTGTCAGCTTGTAAAGAGCCTTAAACACAAGGCTAGAGAGTCTATATATTTCATCCTAGAGGAAATGGGGAACAAATGAAATTTTGTGAGCAAGGAAGTAATATGATCAGACGTGTGCCTGAGGAAGATTATTTTGGTCATTGGATAGAGGTCCCAGAGACACGGTGAGTCTGTCTTGGATATAAATATAATCTATTGTGTTTATGGTTTTTCTTAATGTGGCATTCTTCAATAAATCCTACCTTATCATAGGGAATAATCTTTGGAATATATTAGATATTATTTTTGCTAATATTTTATTCAGTATTTGTGCATCAGAATTCACTCATTGGCTAATAATTTTATTTCTTTGCCTTTTTTCTTTCTAAGTTGGAGATAAATATGGGCTGTTCACCTTTCTGTATCGACCCTTTTGATCATCAGGTGAAGCCTATGAACCCCCTCTGAAGATCGTGTTTTTAAACATACAAGAAAATACAAAGATAAGAAAGGAAACCAATTATATTAAGTTGTTGCCAAACTATGTCCAACTCTTTGTGACCCTATCTGAGGCTTTCTTGGCAGAGGTACTGGAGTGGTTTGCCATTTCCTTCTTCAGCTCAACTTACAGATGAGGAAACTGACGCAAACAGGGTAAAGTGAACTGCCCAGAGTCACACAACTAGAAATTGTTTGAGGCCAGGTTTGAACTCAGGAAAATGAGTCCTCCTGACTCCAGGCCTGACACTCCACCCACTGAGCCATCTAGCCAATTATATGAAGTACAATTGTCAAAATATTTTTTTTAAAAAACAGGTGTGTGCCCCAAGGATTAAGAACCACAGAGCTAGGAGAAGTCTGATGTCTTCAGTCTCTAGTTTGTCAAACAATATATATGTCATATAAGAATTAATTATTCTTTGAATGATTAATAGAATTTGCTTGTAAATCCATCTGGGCTGTTGTTTTCATAAACACTGCAAGGAAAGATGACCACATATCCCATAAAATGATGTTTCTTGTAGTCTTTGTCAATGTGGGCCAAAACCAACTTTGCCAGCTCCATTTTTTTCCCTCTCTAAACAGGATCTCCAAGTCTTCCATTTAACTGCAACATCTTTTTTTCTTCTGGTTTCCTTTATAGCAAGAATATTAAGATTAATTACATTGAATTCTCCTTTCTATTCAATTGCTAGGTAAGGATCTCACATTTAGATTACCAACAGTTAATGTTTACAGAGAGCCTCAAAACATTGAGATTCTTGGTACCCTTTGCCCCTTTCCCACTGCTCTGCCACCATCACTGCAAAAGTAAAGGACCCATGAAAGATTAAAGAATAACTTGCATTTTTCCTTGTTTTATGGGTGGTCATGGCCACAGCATTCATGACATGGAGACCATTCTGTTGGTCATGAACCTTTCCCCACTTTACAAGGTTGGATCCTCAGAAAGCAGATGTGTAGATAAAATACTCAGATTTACAGAAAAATAGGAAATTCACAGAAGTGAATTTCAGAAGGAGAAATTTGATAAGCCACAAAAGAACTCTAAAAATGAAAAACCATGACAACAGCCCAGATGGATTTACAAGTGAATCATTCAAAGAACAATTAATTCTTATGTAACCTAACTTCTTTGCAAAAAAAAAAAAATAGAAATAGGAGGCACCAGACTTATTCTATCTCAAGGGTTCTTAACCTAAGGTATGCAAACTTGTTTTAAAAAAATATTTTGACAATTGTATGTCATTTAATTAGTTTCCTTTGTGTATTTTAGAGTTGTGACTTGTTCGATTTCTCTTTCTGAAATTCATGCGAATTATCTATTTTTTTTGTTAATCTGAGTATTTTATTTGCATCTCTTTTCTGAGGACCAACCCAGGGATGTAGGGACAGGCTCATCAGCAATAGATTGGCCACTATGTGATGAAGTCTTTGACCACAACAACTCATGAAACAAGGAAAGATAAAACCTCACCTTCAACCTTGCATCGTCCCTTTTACTTCTTCAGTGTTGGTGGCAAAGTAGTGGGAAAAGGACAGAGTATCAAAAATCCCATAGGTTTTAATTCTCTCTAAACATTACTTCTTTTTACTTTAAATGCAAGATTCTTGTCCAGCAACTAAGTGTACATGTTCTCAGGAGCATTCAGTCAAATCAGTGTTGACATTCTTGCTATGAATGAAACCAGAAGACCAAAAACTGTACAGTTAAATGGAACATTCAGAGATCCTTTTTGGAGATGAAAAAAGAATGGAACTGGCAGAGTTGGTCATGCATCCACAAAGGCAACAAGAAACATCATCCTATGAGACACATCTCAATATATGAATGATGGCAGCTTAAGTAAGCAACAACATGTTTCAGAGGATAAAGAGGTAGGGCAGACAAAGAATATAGAGAGATCAGTCAGACCCTCCAAATGAAATCAAGATATGCTTTAACACTAAAATGACTGCAGTGTAAAAGTGGGCAGAGAGGAAGATACTGAAAATTATGTGGCAAAAGAAAAAGACCAAAGACTTGTAAAGTATATGAAAGTCATATCTTTATCTCATACTGTCTTCAAAAAGTAAGTTGAAGCATGCTCACATTTTGAACTTACATATATGTGTATGTATGTATGAATGTGCCATATACATACATATATAATTACAATTATAATGTCAATGAAAACCAACTCTAAATGGCACCAGCTCAGATGAACTGCAGTGACCAATCTTCCTTCCAGAAGACAGATGAGGAAAAACCAACAAAACCAAATAAAATATCTCCTCCTTTCAGTAAAGAGGTGGTGAGATACAGGTTCAGAATGCTGTATACACTGTCAGGAAGTCCCTGTCAGCTAGTTTTTCATAATTGCTTCTCTTTGCTTCAAGGGAAAAAATTTATGAGGAGAAAGTATATTTAAAAAAGTCTGTGATATAAGAAAAAAGTCACAAATAACATTTTCAAAGAAAATAATCTATTTAATGACTTCACTTCTATTTCACCTAAATCCTCCCACTCCCACTCCAGGCCAGTCAGACTAAATTATACTGTTTCTATCCTACCTTCAGTCAATCTCTCAGTCTCCACTTCCATTTTAAATTAGTATGTGCGTTTCTCACCTAGGATCTAAAGTCAAGTATTTTTAGTTTGGTTGTGTACCCCACCCTTTTAGTCACCTTGGTCTGTTTGCCTCAAATCTGCTCAGTACTTTCAACTCCTACTCACAAACTTGTGTTTTAAAGGTGGATTTTTATTGTTGAGGGGCAGTATGCCAAAATATGTGAAGGTTATGCAGTACATTTGACTTTAAAAGAAAATTAATGACAAGAAATGCCCTGAAGTCTTGCTAGCAAAATCTCCTGGGGAGGGTA
>JAQQSK010011781.1:0-12140 GCA_028658325.1 Potorous gilbertii
CCTAAACACTTACTAGTTGCCTGACCTTGGGATAGCCATGTAATCTATGCCTCAGCTTTCTCATCTGCAAAATTGGTGCTAATCAGAGCACATACCTTCAGGTTATTGTGAGGATTTAAGGAAATAACATTTGCAAACGTTAAGAACTATATAAGTTCTAGTTATTACTTATTGCTGACAGAATTGCAAACTTGTAGAATCTTTCTAGAGATCAATCTGGCCTCTAAATATTAAAAGTTATAAAAATAACCAAACTCTCTGAGCCAATAATTTTACAGTTGAGAATGTTATCAAAGTCACAGCCCACACTAGAGCAGAAGTAAGAAACTGTAAGATGAGACTGGGGATCAGCCAGCAGCCCAGTTTGGCTGGAATGCAAAGTGTATGAAGGGCAAATAGTACATATTTAGAATGAGATGATATTCATATGGTGGATGCCTTTAAAAACAGTCTTAAGAGTTTACATTTTTATCCCACAGACAACAGGAAACCACTGGACTTTTTTTTTTTTAAACAGGGCAAAGATGTTCTGGCCTATGAATTATGAAGATTATTCTCACAACTATGTGAAGGGTAGGTTTGAAGGGGAAAAAACTGAAAGCAAAGAGTCTAATAAGTTTTTTTCTTTTACAATAGTCTAAGAAATAGTAAATAAAGGGCTAAGCTAGAGTGATAGCAACAGGAGTAGAAAGGAAAGCATGTGAGAGATTTATTATAACTTCTCTATCCTAGCTGAGGGAGTGAAGTGGAACAGGAGATAGGGCATTGGGCCTGCAATAAGGAAAATCTGAATTCTGACCAGAGATCTTTCCTAGCTATGTGATCCTGCACCAGTCACTTCACTTCTCTGGAAACGTTCTCACACCTCTTGGTTTTCTACAATTGCATCATGTCTTGAGATACAAGGACCCGAACTATTTATTCTTTAAGAACAATTGTACCCCAGCTTTGGGCTTGGATTTCTAATTTCCTTCTTGACTATGCCCAGAGTTTGTCTGGGTTGGTTTGTTTTGTTTTACAACATAGGAATTCTGATATTCAGTTTCATCAAAGTCTTCAAAGGCTACAACTATACCCAGGTCTCTTTTCTTGGTCTCTTTACTGCCATTTCTTTGACTCCCTAATTTCCTTCTAGGCTTTGAGGACACTTCTGCTGGGGGGTGGGTTTTTATTATTTTATTATTAAATTGTAATATATTATATTATTGCTATATATTATATAATTTAATTACTAAATTACTTTGCTTTTATTGTACTGTGTGGATTTACATATTGTAGAATGTATGCTCTTTAGGACAGGAATTGTTTCTTTTTTTTTTCTTTGTAACTTCAAGGCTACTCATAATACCTTGTAAGTCCTTGATAAGCGTTTGTTAAATTAAATCTAATCAAATTGAGCTTAACTCAGAACCTAAGAGGAAGTGTGGCATCACACAAGAACTTGAACCTTGAATTGAGACTTGTTAAAATTTGAATACCAGCTCTGAGAGTGACTTGTTCTGTGACTGTCACAAATAATTTAACTTCTAAGAGTCAAAGTCTTCCCATCCGTAAAAGATGATTAACAATACTGATTCCTCCTACTTCATAAGATGGGGCAGGAAGGTTACTCAGTGGTTATAGAGCCAGACCTGAAGTCAGGAAGACTCATCTTCCCAAGCTCAAATTCCACCTCAGCCACTTACTAGCTGTGTGTGACCCTGGGCAAGTCACTTATCCCAACAGGGATAAGTTTCCTCATTTATAAAATGAGCTAGAGAAGGAAATGGCAAACCACTCCATTACCTTTGCCAAGAAAACCCCATATGAGGTCACAAAATCAGTCATAACTGAAACAACACCCTCATAAGGTTGATATTTACAAGCAAAGTATTTTGCTAACCTTAATGTTCTATATAAATCAACCACTACACTGGATTGTGAGGAATTTATTGACCACACAAAGAATCAAAAGGTATTAGAGCTTTAGTCCAAACCCCTCTACTACATTTTATTACAGATGAAGACACTAAGGTCCAGGGAGATTAAGTGATGTGATCACACAAATTGTTAGAGGTAGTACTAAGACCATAAATCAAGTATCCTGAATTCTAGTCTAGCTCTTCTCCAACTACACATGCTGCTTTCAAGCTCCCTACCTCCCAGTTGGACTAGGTCTGGCCAGATCCCAGTCGTTAGGGAGTAGGGGTTGAGAAACATTCCACCTCCTGCTGTAGCCTTTCTGATTTATAATAGTCTCCTTTCTGCTACTAGGCAGAGAGTAAGCAGAGTCTGTCTTTGAACATGAAAACTTAGCAATGGGTTCTTTAGTGAAAATGGACACTAAACTAGAAGTCACCTGTATAAAATGTTGTGGCCAGGAGAGGGTGTTAGATCACAGTATATTTTGCCCCAGGTCAAGGACTCTGCTACAGGTTCCCCTGGTATTAATTAGGCCATCTTGGAACATCCCTTCCCAGAGAGGGACTATATGATAACTTGAGATATTTTGACAGCATAATACCCAGTGTAGCCTGTGAGTGTTTGAACACAAGATATCTGAAAAATACAATGAGTGGAGCTCCTCAAAATCTCCCTCTTCCCAGGTCCCTGACCCAGCCTCCCCAATTCCAATCTCCCCTAAGAGAAGGAACCATAGGATGGATATATGATGATGAATAAGGAAGGAACAGGAATATATTACTACCTGACCCAGGGGGGTACCATATTGGGTAGCCTTGAACATCTCTAAGGCAGCAGGAAAGAACCATATACTTCAGAATGTAACATGGAAGGAGGTGATATGGAAGCAGGCTGGTATATTGGAAGGAATATTAACTCAGGGTCTGAGTTCAAATTCTCTCTAAAAAACTACTTATATGATGTTGAGTAAATCACTTGAATTTTCTGTGCTTCATTCTCCTCACCTACAAAAGGAGGTATTGTATTTAAGGGCTTCTTCCAGGTCTAAATCAATGACCTTAAGAGGGGCATCTAGAAAAGTTGTTAGAGTGTGACTAATACAAATGTAGCTTACTCCCCATGCAGCTCTGTCTTCAAGACCCCCTTTCTATGTTATAGCTGTTGCCCTTATCCAGCTTGATCCTTAGATTTTTAACTTCATCACTCAGGATAGGAGATTCAGGCTGTTCAAAGTGTACTTTCCCCTAGTGGTTACTGGCTAATCACTAATTAGACCCATTAAAAACCACACTGGCCCAACTTTCTGAATAAAACTAAGGGAAGAACTCTGAGAGGGGCTTTGAATTGTTCTAGGTCTCACAGAAAAGAGAGGACCTGGACCCACAGCCAGACCCAAGTCTTCCCATTTCAGGCTTGAAGATTTGCCCTGGTAGTATGAGCCAAAATGGTAAATGAAGCCCTGGCCAAAGTGTCAATGAATGGAATCAACTTGAAGGACATGGTCTATAAACAGCTCTAGAAACCCAACCTTCTGGGCTGGGCTCTTCTGCCCTCTCAGAGCCCCCTTTGTCTAGTTGTGACTGGACAACTGAAGAAAAGTGAGACGTCCCATGGAGCTTCACCAGGTATTCAGTCTGCAGGGGATGATGGGGCATATGTATATGTGCTTCCCTTTTAAAATAGATGGTTTTTTTTTCAATCCTGGTTAAAACCACAAGCATTTGAAATGCTCCCAGAGGAATGAAAGCTCAGACCTGTGGAATGTCAGTTGTGGAAAGTAAATGACCACCACGTGACCAAGCAAATGCCACTAAGGAAAATAGACATGTGATGCTGAACAGATAGGCTGTTTACTCTAACATTTTGGGATGACAGGCAATCACTTTCCAAACCAACGGCTAGAGGGCTAGCTCTCAGAAGGCTTAAATCAAGAGTCTTTTAAAGTGAATTGACGACTGGGCAGTGATTCGCTGGCAAATTAAGCATCCCCTGTTGAATGCTGGACAATGAAGTCTCATACATACATGTATATACACAGAAACCATCTCTTCCTTCTTGGCTTTGGAAGGAGGTGGGGCTGGCTGTTAAGTGCTGTGTTGCTCAATTCTGTTTGCAGCTGTGCTGAGTGAAATCTCCTCATTTAAGAGGAAGAGGGATTGAATGCCAAGTCTGGTGTGATGTTTAGGGAATCATCTGAGCCTTGAAGGCTGGATGACAGGAGGGGCAGCAGGGTGGAAGGTGAGTGAGAGAGAGGATGGAGCAAGGGACAGAGTGGGGGGAAAAAAAAGAAGAGCCAGACTACTGACACAGAGAGCCAGTTAGAGACGAACACAGGGAGACCCAGTACTAGAGATGTGGAGAGGACAAAAGGAAAGGAGAGACAGGGACAGAAGAAAAGAGGACTGCAACAGAAGAAAGAACAAGGAGCCAAGAAAGACAAAGAGATATGGAGACACGATTCTCTTTTTCTGTTCTATATGTGGAGATTGTGGAAATGCTCTTTTACTTATTGTTTGGTAAATTCAGAGTGGAAATACACACACACACACACACACACACACACAAACACACACATAGATAAAGAAAGGAGTTGAAGGGAGGGGAGAAAAAATTAGGAAAAGGTCAGGGGTCAGATTATAAAGGGAGGAAGAATAAAAAAGTCAAGCAAAAGCTCTGCTGTCTGGGAGCCCCACTGCTCCATTGCTAACGGCTCTGCTAGCATGGCACTCAACAGCTGGAATTAATCTCAGGGAATAAGGGCGGCTGCCTGCCCTGGGGGAAAGCAGCTGGAAGCCCTGCCCTCTGGCTTGGCAGCACTTGGTCAGGGGCCTTACCGCCCCACCATCTTCCCTTCCAGTCGGGGAGCCAGCCAGAGGGAGGAGAACACATCACCATTTCATTCCCATCTTCTTGCCAGGCTGAGCCCAAAGCAGGTTGCTGAGCTCTGATTGTTTTCCTTTGGCCAGATGGGGCTCCAGCTTCTCTCCCAGCTTCAGAGCTCCTGTTATTGAATTAGGAGAGCCTAGTGAGAAGCAGGTCCCCTCCCCAGACCCGGAAAAGCAGAGGCCTATTCTTTCCCAGCCTAAGCAGGAAGGCCAGATAGCCCTCAGGCCTCTCAAAAGCTGAAGTCAGCTGTTTGGGGCTCCAGTGAGAAAGATCATTTTGATGGAAGTGAGTGTGTCTTGGGCAGCCCTCCATACCCCAGACCTCTTCTGAAAGGCTTTGACAATTCCATCATTGCCTCCACAGCCTCATCCCATGTCTCTATCCTTCCTGGAAAAGAGAAAGCATTTGAAAAATTAATTCAAAGGATTTATAATATCAAAGAGCCTTCCACATCATATACTCAAATGATCAATCAATAAGCATTTCTCAAGCTTTTGCTATGTGCTCAGCACTATGCTACTGAGGATTTTTTTTTAAAGCAAAAACAGTCCCTGTCCTCATGGTGCTTAAATTCTAATTGGGGAGACAGAGCTAATGGAGCATAGATTTAGAACTGGAACCACCTTTGAGGGCAGCTAGTCCAAACATCTCGTTTTATAGGGGAGGAAACTGTGGTCCAGGAAGGCTGCTGTATTACCCTCATTTTTCATGAGGAAATTGTGGCTGAGTGAGATTAACTGACCTATTCAAGATCATACAGCTAAGTGGTAGATCTTCAGACTGTAAATCTTGGTTCTTTCCTCTATAAGGCACAGTGCAAAGTGATTTATTGGAAAGGAAGAGTAGATTTGGAGTCCATGTACTTGGGGTGAACCTTGGCTCCGACCCTAACTTGCTGTGTGACATTAGCTCAATCACTTTACCTTGCTGGGAATTAGTTTTCTTCATGAAAATTTATGAAGAGATCTTAGAGATCATATAACCCAATAGTCCCCTTGTCCTCAAATAGGAACCAAAATCTACCCAAGATAACACAGAGTTAGTGACCAAACTGGGGATTCAAACCAAGACCTTCTGATTTTACACATAGCACTCCCTCTCTATTTCACTGAGCCATCTCCTGAAAGGATGACCTGAACTTTGGATGACCTTTAAGGTTACTTCCAGAATGGTGTGACATTCCAGGAGTAGAATTTCAAGTACTTTGAAAGATTATCTTTATTTGAGGGATATCAGGGTGGAGAGGTTCCTCTAAAACTCACTCCATCCAGTTGCTAGATACCCCGCCCCTATCATATTGTGTATTTTTTGTATCTATTTCCTCCAAATAGAATATAGGCTCCATGAGGGGATGCTTTGTAACCTCAACATCTAACCTAGTATCTAACACATAGTGATCATTTAAGAATAGCTTTATTGAGTAAATGAATGAGAAAATATAGTTCCTAGGTGACTGCCTTATACACTTCCCACAGCAGCCTGCCTCTCTATAGGTGTTTCCTTTTTCAGGACCCTTCATGTGGTTTACCAGTGGTACTTCCCAGAGTTCCTCAGACTGTAGGTTGATGTTGTTTACCTGCGGAGGTGCTGGAGCAGACAATCTCATCACTTATTAGCTGCCGACAGGAAAAATAAATAAATAGCATGCAGCCTTTCAAAGACAGCAGTAAGAGCAGCAAAGCCAGGCCTGATGGAAAACAGACAGGGGTTTATGTAGATGACTGACCTGTCCTGATTATAAGGGTTTACATTAGTGTTTGACAGCCCCATGATTCACAGAACACTTTTCTTCAGACATCTTGATGGCACAGGCAGCAGAATGTCACTATTAGGACTGTCTACTCAACAAGTCTCATGGACCCTGTGGCTCCCTGGATCTACTTACAATCATGGACATTAGGCACTGAGAGTAGTAGTTCAAGGTCCCCTTTTTCACATGATGCAGTGTTCAGTAGTAAAAAATGAACTAGTTGAATCTGAGAAGGTAGACTAAATGATGTGTTTAAGGGGTTTCAGAACCATAAAATACTATGTAAATGTGAGCTGATAGGATCTCTGTTAGGGAAAGTCAGTGGGACAGTGGAGAGAATGAGGGTCCTGGAGTCAAGAAGACTTATCTTCCTGAGTTCAAATCTGGCTTCAGATACTTACTAGCTGTGTGACCCTGGGCAAGTCACTTAACTGTTTGCCTCAGTTTCCTCATCTGTAAAATGAGCTAAAGAAGGAAATGGCAAACCCCTTCAATATCTTTGCCAAGAAAACCTCAATGAAGAGTCAGACACAACTAACATTACGCAACAAGAAGTAAAATAATGTGCCTGAATCACATAGTTAGTTCGTGGCAGGGTCAGAACTTCCAGTGACCTGATGGACTACTGAATTTTTAGAGTGAGCTTTCCATTCGTCCTTGAAGGAGCACTATGCGTTAGTGCGCAGACCACTAGGCTGGTAGGTAAAAGTCCTGCTTCCGCTTCAGTTACATGGTCATGAGCAATACCATTTCCTCTAAAAGCAAAGCTTTAGTTTCCTTATCTGTAAAATGAAGGAATCTAATTAATTGATCTCTCAGGTCTCTCCCACCTCTTAAATTCTAGGATTCCTACTACCTCCAAGCCTACATCCCCCATGCTCTTTCCCAGCTTTCTTGTTGACCCTTAAAATATAAATGAGTAGTGAGATCAAGGGGACAGACATTCAATACTAATGCAGTCCTTTAATTATACAAATGTATTTATTTCCCATATAAAATAAATTGACTTGTTTTCCAAAGGTAAGACTGAGCTAAAAGTTTGATTCCATTCCAGGGTGGGGGCAGACCTGAGCTTATCTGCAAATGATAGCTTCATGCTCATTTCAGCCGTAATTACCCTGTGAACAGCTGCTGATAGAAAATAAAACATATTTCCCAAATCTGAGAGTTCCTGGGTTCTCTGCCTTCAGATTATGACTTTTGTGCAATCATTTCCTTTGTCAGTTGTGATGATTATCTATCCAGGATCATCCACAGATAGCGAATGCCTCTATTTTATAAAAACACGAGCTGCTCCTTCTTCACCTTGTGTAGATTTATCCCACACTTGGTTATCTGCCTCTTAGATTCCTAGCTGATTTAAAGAAGTGCCTTCTCCATTGTTTGACTCTTGGATCTATTCTTTCCCTTTCTCCCCCACTCCCCATCTCCCTAGCTTTCCATGATTGAAGGACTAGTTAACTACTCACATTGTCTTATTTGCTTAAGTTCTCAGGGACAGGAAAACAAGAATGCGTTTAGAGACTGAAACAGAAGGTTCTTTTCTTCGGTTACTTTTCATTGCAGCTAACCACACCCTAACCATGTCACCTTGAGGAAGAGAAGTAAATCAGGATTAATATAGCATCTACTATGTGCCATAAACTGGGATAATCACTTTACAATTATTTTCTCATTTGTTTTTCTCAAAAACCCTGTGAGGTAGGTATGATTAATACCATTATTTTACAGTTAAGGGAATTGAGACGTTTGTCTCAGGTTAAGTGACTACACAGCTAGTGAATATCTAGGACTGGATTTGAACTCAGGTCTTCCTGACCTCAAGCCCAAAGCTCTATCCACGGTGCCACCATCTGCCTCTGATTGGGCAAATCATTTCACTCTCTGGGCCTCAGTTTCCTCATTTATAAAAATAAAACAGTTGTAATTAATCCCTTCTATCTCTGAAGCTACGATTCTAAGATCTATTTCTAACTTCCACACAGACCCCATCCCCTCATTCCAGTCCTTGGACAGTAAGATTTAAGATTTAGCTTACCTTTCATACTCTGAGTTTCTCCCTAGGTGGAAGACAGTGGCTTAAATTTTCTCATTTATAAAAGGAGAAGGCTGGATTCAGCGACCTCTCAATTCCCTTTCAGTTTAGATATCCCATGATTCTGAGAGACATCCTCATCCAATGTTTATTCAGCAGAAGGGGATAGGCAATGCTAGAGATGGCAGATTTTCTCTATCCTCAGTCATGTATATATATCCCACCTAGTTAAGTAGGACACCCCATCAAGGTGTCTGGCCTTCTCTTGCTCCCAAGTCTTAGAAAAATCACAATGACCCAACAACTGGTGACTGAAATAGAAAACCAAGAGGCAACATGGTATCAAGGAAAGAGAAGTGGCCTTGGAGTCAGAAGAGAATTGGGTTGAATGCCCACATTTCATAACTGTGTGACCTGGGGCAAGTCACCTGATTCCACTGAGTCTCAGTTTCCTCATCTGCAAAATGGGGATAACAGAGTGGGTAGGAGGATCAAGAGAAATAATATACTGTATATAAAGTGCTATGTAGAAATAGAGAAATAATGTACTATAAATAACCTGTATGTAATGTACTGTATATAAAGTGCTTTGTAATCTTAAGCTAGTGTGTAAATGTCAGGGACCATTAACAATGGTTCATAGGAATTACTGTTTGGTAACTGTTGAGAAGTCCTTAAATGCTAAGGGGTACAACCATACAATCAATATGTATTTGTTGAGCCTTGTGTTAATCACTATAAAGGAGGAAAATGACCAGTACATAGAGCTACAAGACCAGCTCACACTGGTCACCAAATATGTCTGGGGGCCCTTATTCTTTGATTCCCACATGGACTTCAGCTCTAAGAGGTTAGTTAATAGAGATGCTTAAAGCAGACTATCTGCCAAACATACATAGCAGACAATTTAAAGGAGAACCCTAGAGGGGAAATCAAGACATCTAGGTTCTGGTTGTAGGTCTTCCACTTAGCAGTTGAGTGATCTTGGGCAAGACATTTCAATTTCCAGAGGTCTAACTTTTTTCATCTGTCAAATGAATGCCCCTTGCAGGTCTTTCTTACTTTCTATGACTCTTCTCTGTCTGCCCCACCTCCCCACCCCATCCTACCCCCACCCTAAGACTTAGATGAAAATAGATTTCATGCCTTCCTCAGATTTCTCTCCACACATGGTGGAATAGATCCCTGGGCACTTTTATGCACATAATAAAACTCTATGATTCCATGATAAGATGCCTAGAGGGCAGGGCCATGTCCAATCCTGTGCTCCACATGGGGCTTTGTGCATTCCTGGCATGCAATATTCATTGCTGTTAACAATAAAAAAGAAGATGAACAGCTTTCCCTAATGCAGAAATAGCTGTTATCAGTAGCTGAATCTTTCAAGCCAAGTTGTTGCTTTAAACAAAGGATACCAAACATATCCACTTCCCCTCACCACATTTTTAAATGATCTACAACTTAATACAGTCCCCTTGTCGAAACTCCAGGCTCACATAGCAGTCTTTGGGCTTAATTATCGCTGTTATCTGGAGGCCATGATTTTCTATAATATCCTAATCACTTGACATCTTTTAAATTAGGATGTCATCAGAATTCATACTTCAGGGGGGAGATTCTGCAGTAGCAGAGAATAGAGTTCTGGGGCTTTTTCTGTGCAATGCCTCACTTCAACTATTAACAGGATTTGACCTTCAAGATCAGAATTGCTAGACTGAACAAAGCATATTCCCAACATAGTTTCATAGCAGGTAAAGTCATGTTCACACTGTAAGGCTACTATATACAGTGAGAGATTGCCAGAACTTGAAGGGACCTTAGAGATTATCTGACCCAACTTCTTCATTTTCCAGATGGAAAAACTAAGGCTGAGAGCGTAAAAAAAAGTTACTTGCCAATAGTTAGGAGACAAAGACGGCACTTTGAAGCCCAGGTTTCCAGTATGGGGGAGGGGTGGAAAGAGGGATTTTTAACCTGGAAAAGAGAAGACTCAGGAAGAACTCAATAACTGTGATTTAGCATTTTAAAAGCTGTCATATGGAAGAATGATTAGACCCATTCCATATGGTCCCAGAGAGTAACTATAGATAGATGAATATATGTAAATGTTAGGCTTGATGGCAGGAAAAGACTTCCTAATGATAGAATGGGCTTTCTCAAGAAGAGGTGGCTTCTTGTTAGTGGACCACAGGACAACAGGATCCTAGATTTGGAGGGGAAAAGAGCTTTCAAGGATGTTTAACCTAACCCTCTCATTTTGCAGAAGAAACAGAGACCCAGAGAGGGTTACATGGCTTAGTTACATGGCTTGTCCAAAATTGAGTAGGAAGTAAATGGCAGAGGCAAAATTTGAACCCGGTTTCTCTAGCATCAAATTCTTTTTCTTTGTACTAGTCAGCTTTCCTTCAAGCAGAAGATGACCATTTGTCAGATATATTTTATAGTAGTATTTCATTCAAAGCAATATAGTCTAAGGGTCAAATTATGTTAGCCTTTTTTTTAAAGGCCTGAGAGCTAAGAATATCTTTTACAATTTTAAATACAATAAAACTTTATTAAAAATGTAAAAACCATTCTCATCTGTGGGGAGAGATAGGTTCCCCAGCCCAGTTCTATGGTTTGCTAATCTCTGCTTTTACAGTATGTGTTGGACTTTGAAGTGTCCACCAAGGACCCTTCCAACTCTTTCTGGGTCTTTCTGAGGGAAATAGCATTGAGGATAAGATAAAGTTAATTTCAGTGTATGTTGGAAAGATACCTTCGATGAGTGTCTGATAATCCTGTCCACTACAGTGTGGAATTCAGGATAAGACTTGGAACACGTCCTATGAAGTTTATCTAAAGGAGCAAAAGACTTGAGCAGACATACCTTCCATGTCCTGAGGGTGTGTTCTGATATGAAGTTTCACGGGAGCAAAGTTTTCACAAAACCTATTTTCTTGAAATTGAGACGGTATGATGTAATGGATGCCAAAATCACAGAATGACACAAAAACCAGCCTTCTCTGGCATCTGATTGACGTGCCAACCATGGTTTCACTAATAGCTTCCACAATACTATTGTCTTCTAACCAGTCCTTCATAACAAATGTTATGCCTCAGTCCAATACAGCCTTTCTGCAATTGGTTTCTCCTCTTTAGGGGAAAAGTGAAAGTAAAATAGCAGTAATACCCTTAAAAGTTTTAACTTGTGTTGAATTCTTATCATAGAATGACAAAAGATAAGGAAAATGTGTCTAATGAGGTGGATGCATTTGTTTTTTCCATTAGTTTGGAAAAGAAGTGTACATTCCCAATGAAAGGAAGGAAAAGTTCTTGGAAATAGCAAAGCTATAACTAGGGCAGGGCAATCTGAGCTTTGTCTCTGATCAATGACATCCATGGGCATAATTCTCAGACGTGAGAACGTTTCCTTCTAAGAAAAGAGTAACTTCCTCCCTGCACAGTTTCAGAGACTTCAGTTCTCCTGCCTTGCTCCTCACTGTCTTACTCTGACCTTGTATTTGTCCTTTGCTCTCAAAGAAGACCATGACATCAGGGAGATGATGACATGACTTACAGTTGACT
>JAQQSK010011782.1:0-12140 GCA_028658325.1 Potorous gilbertii
CATGAATGTGTACTTAATGGTTATGCCAGAAAAAAAACAAAAAAAACATGTTTATCAAATTCTCACAAATCAGAGAAGCTTTTTAGTGGAGATACATAGTGCTGAAGATAGATGAAATTTACTTCCTGATGATCAAGCAAGCTAAATCCTGAAAGTTTTATAACTAGTAGCCTAATAACTAAATGATTAATTCTTTGTCTACAACAAACCCTTAAACCCAATTCACTCAGGATCTCATTGATTGGACAATAGGTCCTTGCCCTGTCCAGACACTACTAATGTGTTTTTTGGGGGCCCCTCTTGGCTCAAAGTGAATGTCAATAGTAACTATTTCTCTTTTGGCCAGTAACCCTCAGGGTTTTCCCCTCCCAGTTTTTTTTCAATTAAAAGGGCCATCCTTGGACTCACTTCTTAAAGGGGCTTATTCACTGAATGGGCCTTGCCTCACTCAAAATGAGACCTTAAAAAGTCCTTAACTTAAAAAGGTCAACATCTTCCACTGCATGCTGGGCCTTCATCATTTGTCCTGATCAATATTTTGCCACTGGATCCAGATGGTTCTAGAAGTAAAAGTGAGGCTGGTGACTTTGCACAGCCCTCCCTCACTCAAATCAAATTCAATTGCAAGTCATGTCATCACCTCCCTGATGTTATAATCCTCTTCAAGAATGAAGGACAAACCACAACAATGCAAGGAAGAAAGAAAAATCAGTTAAAACCTGCTCTTGATCTACTGTGGTCCACTTTCACCACTGTGAGATGGTGGTAGAATGTCAGAAAAGAAACCAAAGGGTTTTGTCAGCGACTCTTAGCGCATCCATAAACATTCATTTAATAGAAATAATTTTTACATTGACACACCAGTTCATAGGATCATGGACTTAGATGAGAATATAATTCAAATATACTTCAAATAAGTCAAATATAATTCAAGCACCCATAATTTACAGCTGAGGAAACTGAAGAACAGAGATGTTAAATGACTTTCCTAAGGTTAGACAGATATTAGGTGATGACGTATTATTGGAAGAAGTGAACCACATCGGTTCTGATGTTCTTATAATACAGGAAACCAGAAAATAGAAAGAAATTTCAGCTAAGTGAAAGAATGGCTCTCCTTTTCCATGAAGAGATCAATAAAAACACTGACAGTTATTTTAATTGTACAACTAAAGGTGGTAAGAAACATAATTCTGTGGGATATTTGACCATCTCGTTGCAATGCCCAGAAACATAAGCCAAAACAAAACAAAACAACAAAAGCAACTTACCATGGAGAAAACTTGTGGTTTATGTATTTGCATGAATTGTAAGGAATGGTGACTTGAAAATTTTTTGAAGAACTTTGCAAGATTGTCCAAATCAATTCAAAAGATACATGCTGAATGAATGAGTACATTTACTTATGCATTTATGCATGAATGAAAAAGTATTTATTAAGTGCTTAGTATGGCAAAGTGTCAGGGATATCACTAGGAAAGGAAAATTGTCCCTATTCTCAAGGAGCTCACATTCCAATAGGAGGAGAGAAGATATACCCCCCCACCCATATCTACACACACAGACACATATATGTTACATTACCATCTAAACCAGTGATCCTATGGGTCTAGCTTGCCAGCAACTAAACTAATATGTATTTCAACTGCAAATCAAATAGAAATTCCCCATAATTCCTAGGATTCAATAACAAAGCAAATGCTAATACATCTTCTTTAGTGACATTTCCATTGATGAAACCACATTCTTTCCTCTCATTTAACCATTTGACAGTAATAAGACACTGTCATAATAGATGGAGTGTTGCACCTAGACTCAGGAAAACCTGAGTCCAAATCTGGCTTCTAAAGCTTCCTAGCTATGTGAATCTGGATACATTACTTAAACTCAGTTTACCTCAGTTTCATCATCTGTACAATGGGGATAACAACATTACCTATCCCTCAGGATTGTTGTAAGGAATAAATGAGATAATCTTTGTAAAGTGCTTAACACAGTGCCTGACAGGTTCTCTCTCTCTTTTCTTTCCCCTTCCCTTCAATGGCTTTGAAGGCTTTTCTAGGTCTTCAGAGACTTTATACCTTCAGTTCAAAACCAGACATAGAAAAAGATTTAAAAAAAAGGAAACTAGAAAACAAAGGCCAAATTTAGAGAAAAAAGGGTCAAAAGCCTTAGACTACTCAGAAATCTCCATCCCATATATCTTTAATAGATATTTAAATTTGGAAAAGATTTGGAAAGTGCAAGACATAAATATTTTTAATAACTTCACAATAGTTGAAATAAACCATGTCAACAAAAACATAGAAATTATTTGAGATTCACCAATTTACATGAAACTTAATTGAGAAAAATTAAAAACAATAACAGCAAATTAGAAGATAAAGATGAGGACACACAATTTGAACAGCTTCAACTTGACCTTTTCAAATAATCTACTGATGTCCCCAAATATGTGAAATGGAAAAAAGGCAAATAAATTAATCTTGAACTTTGTCATTTCCAACAGAAGTTTAAATAATATGAATCAGACTCCACAATATGAAAGCCATCAAACCCTAGAGATTAATTAGTTACTAAAAAGCTAATCTTTCTAAACAGAAAAAGAAGTCAAGGCCAAACCCAGGTTAATGCGTAAGTTATCTAAAAAACACAATGGAAGATAATGATGAAAGAATATGAGGAGCTTCCCCTCATAAAGAAGTCAAAATCAATAAAGTGAAAACAAATTTCAAGACAACTTGACATAAAATATGACTAAGTATTAACCCCAAGAATACTTATATATGAATCTATAATTCCAACACATAGATGGAAAATGGAACAAATTTGCCAGCTCCAAACTAATTATTTATACAATCAGTGGGCAATGGAACTACCGTAGTGGATCTTTAATGCCTGATGCAAAGCAGCATGGTAGAAAAGAAATAACACTAAACTTGGTATGACAGAATCTCAGGTTAAAATCCTGATTTTGCCATTTACTACCTTCCTGACTTTCAATAAGTCACTTAGCTTCTCTGTCCTTTAGTTTCACCATGCATATGAGAGTACTGAACTAGATGATGCCAAAGTTCCCCTCCAAATTCAGCTCTATCATTCTATGGTCCCTGATTGTCAATATAAGGAATTAGAAATGGTTCTTAAAAAGACAAAGAAAGAAGAGAACAGAAATTTAGCTCAAACAAATATGAACAGGAGTGCATAATGGAAGCAATGCAATCTTGAAACCACGGAGGGATCATTTTATAAAATATTAACATGTTAACCTCATCTCCCAGTGTATCAACTTCTTCAACCATCATTACTATGTCTTTATTGTTCCTCAACTATCCAACAGGACAACCATATAATATCTTACAAGCACCTATAATCCTGTTCCTTTCATTTTCTTAATTTCTTAAAACTACACCAGAATACAAAATAGTTATGAGAAGATCTATGTGCCAGAAAAACAAAGATAAAAATTAAAGGGCTCCTGTCCTCAAGGAGATTATAGTCTACAAGTAGAAGGGAATTCCTGATAATTTTCATGGGAAGGGAATTTGTTTGATCAGAGTATAGAGTTACAGCTATGAATATATATATTTCGGAAATACAGAATAGGGCACTTCTGAATAAGTCATTGTGAAGCACTAGAGAAAAGGTTAAAAAGTTAATTTGGAGTCAGAATTTGTAAGATTTTGAGTGTTAGTCTGAACTTCTGCCCATTAGGTCATAGAATCATATAATGTCACAGATGGCAAGGTCCTCAGAGGTCACCTAGTTCAATATGGATGGGTAGATATTTAGCAATACAGAAGACTTTCTATCAAAGTAATGTGCTTTTAGAGTAGTGCTTTCAGAAGACTGGTTTGACATCAAATTATCAGAGGATTTGAAGGGATGATGGAATGGACACAAGGAAATCAATTAAATAAGCTGTTTTAAGAATTTAGGTGATAGGTTCTGGTTTAGAGTATTAGTAGACAAGAAGGGAAATATTTAAAAGATATTTTGAAGGGGAAAATATTGGTGTGAATTGGTTACAAAGCATAATTGTGGTAGTGGAAATGGAGAAAGATCTATCAAGGAAAGCTCTAAAGTTTTGACTCCTGATGGCTTAGAGAAAGATTGCTTCCTTAAGAATGGGAAGATAATTAATTATTTAGGGGACAGGAATGGGTAATGGATAATTATAGTCAATCTATACTTTAAAATCATTCCAGTCTGTTGATGGGGGTAGCATGGTATGCTAGATGGAGCATGACCTTGAATCTAAGAAGATATAGGTTAAGGTCTTACCTCTGAGAGTGAGGTTGCACTGACTGTGCAATGCTGGGAACGTCAATTAACCTCTCAGTGCTCTAGGCAACTCTCCAAGAATACATATTATAGAAAAGGTGCTGACCTTCATTGGTAGAGGGAGTTGCCTCATTGGGAATCTCTTTATACCCACTGAATTACAGATCTAGCTTCTATAAACCTCATATTTCTTATTTTGTGGTTTACAAATTATGCTATGACCATTGGTTTCACAGAATGTATCAAACCTGTATTTTTTTTTTACCTTGATAACCACAGAAATACTCCTGAATTGTCTGACCATTTCACTTGTACCTCATTTAAGATTCACAAAGTGTCACACATCTGCTCTTCAAAATAAATATGGATTACATTAATCTTGTTATTTTAAAATCATACTAAAAATAGTGTTGCAGCCAACATTCTATTAAAAAGAAAAAATTAGTACAAATTGCAGTGTTTTGTATGAATATATTATTTTAACAATTTGATTTGAAACAGGTGCATGGTATTATAGATATTCCAGACTTTCCAGGACAAATATTGAATATTAAAATAGCACCTGATGAGAATGTTATTTCAAATGTCCTCACTCATGAACCATTTGATATCACTTAAGTGCTTAGAATAAAGATACCCACTAACAAATTAATTAATTAAAGAGCCAAATTTGGACCCTTAATATAAGAGGCCATTGCTATCATATCCTGACAATGTTATATGGTCTCAACATGTTCTCAGAATGTCTATCTTAGGAGCAAGACACTGAAAATCCATTGTTACTGAAGACTAATGCTGGATGATTTATGATGACCTGGAGGGGGTATTTCATTCTCATTCAGGAAGTTTAAACATTTGATTAGGGAAATATTCAAAAGGAAGGAGAGAGGTATTAGAGAATTGGATTTATTTCATATGTTCTTTGAATCTTTCTTTTGATTGGAATGATAACATAAAAATTTCAAGTCTAAGGTTTTGATGGTATGTGTGTGTTGCTCTACGCATATTTCTGTATGTGTGTGTGTGTGTGTGTGTGTGTGTGTGTGTGAGAGAGAGAGAGAGAGAGAGATTTAATCTTATTCAGCGCTTCATTAACATGACTATGCCAAATAATAAGAAATTCCACAAATGAATCATAAAGGGTCCTGTTTGTAAGCAGATGGTTCACAATACTATATATATGTATATATACATATATATATAATTTATATAAATATATAATATCATACATACGTATCATCTAAGTTTTATATACACATATGTGTGATATAAGTTCATGTATATTATATATATATATATATATACATATATACACACACAAATGTTATATATTTTGGAAAGATAAACTCATGTTGGAATATCTTAAAGAGAAATGGCCATAACTGAAGGAAAAGAAAAAGTGATAAAATAAATGCTTTTTAAGTACTTAACAATGCAGCGAAGAACTGGGCCAAGTGTTAAAGATGCAAAGACAAAAATTGATCACCCAGTAAGGAGTTTATATTATAACCTACAGGAGTGGAGCAGTTGTTTGTTTTTTTTTGGGGGGGGGGGCATGACATGTACACAAGTAAATATAGTACAACATATAGGGTGATAAGGACAAAATAAAGCCTTCTAAGAAAATTTGAAGGGGAAAAATAACCTCTTAGTTAGTAGGATGTGAAAAGCTGCTCAGAGACAGTAACATCTGAGGAGGACCTTCAAGTATGAAAGGGGACAATTCTTGATGAGACTGTAGAGTGATTCAAATATATTGTGAAACAATATTGGCAATATGCAATGAGACACAAAATTCAACATATATTTTGACCTAGTAATTCACTTGCTAGGGCTTTATCCTCTCCCCTCCTTGCAAAAAAAAAACACATCATAAACAGAAAGGCCCATTTGTAAAAAAAAAATATTTATAGATGCTTTATTTGTGATAACAAAACTCAGGGCAATGGATAAAAATTTTTTGGTATGTTCATAAAGGATATGGGTCAGTAATGTCAAAAGATCAAGGGATAACTAGTAGATAGCTAATTTACTTCTCTAATGTACTTGCAATGTTAAATTGCATCATTTTCCCCAGAACATTGACTGAGATTCTTGTGGCAAACTTATGAAAGAATTTAAAAAGAGTCACATCAGATAGACAGAGATAGGTGCAATGTGCCATACTGGAGAAAACATCCATATCAATGAGATCACAAATTCATTTGAGTGATTTAATGGAGTACTATGGTGCTACTAAAGTAATACACAATACATGAAAAAGAAATAGAAGATTTCAAGAACAAAACAAAACCAAAAGTAGCAGAATCTCAAATGGAATCATTCACAAATGATAAAAACAAAGAAACATATTTTTGTTGATTCTTGGTTCTATTTTGTTACATACTGAAATATCTCCATAAGTTTTTATTCATTATGCTAACCGCTTTTTTCAATTATTTGCCTTTGCTGATGGCCATTGTTTACAATAAAAAGTTTAAAAGGTTAAAAAAAACACACTTGATTCTTGGTAGTTGAATGTCAATGAACACAAAAGAAGGTGCCCACTATGAGAGTCATAGCCCATATTCTTTAATGTGATGACCAGCAAAGAGAAACAAATTGAGTAAAGATGCCTTATTGTGTAAAGTATTAACACTGATGCTTGGCAAGAACTGATGACTGAGGTAAGGAGTATGTCAGCCATTTTGACAAAAGCCTCAGGAGCCACAGGAACAGAACTTGGATTCAGCTGAGAGAGTGAGAGAGAGTGAGAGTGAGAGAGGAGGAGGAGGAGAGAGAAAAGAGTTGAACTCATACAAAAAAGCATTAAATATATCAATTGTAGATGTCAAAAGTCATAAAATACATAATTCCACTCTAGTCAGAATCTGTATTTAACTGAACATTTTGGGCACCATGAGCACCACTCCCACAATAAAACTGATTTATTTAAATGGAAGTATGAAACCTCATTTTAAAATTCTAGTACTCATACTTTCATAAATAAGGATTTTCACTTTTGTGACTTTTATTACAATGGTACTAGAGATCATTTTTACAGCCACAGACATCCAGATGTTGCTTCCAGGGAAAAATGCTTCACATATTCAGGGCCAGTTTCTTTATTAGTTTAATACGGAGGTAGGACTAGATATGATTAGCTATCTAGGGATCTAGGACCCTTCTAACTGTAAATCCCATGACCCTATAAAATTAATTCACTGAAGTTGTGGAATGAATTCCTATATGTTGTCCATAGTAATTCCATATTACTACAGTTGTTAAAAATATAATGTCATCATTAGACATAGTTATGTGAACAGAGATTTTATTGTATCACTGGTTGAAAGAAATTAAAACATTACTACATGAATTTGTGAAATGAAGCAGCTCAATAGCAAGAAAATACAAATGTAAATTATTTCTTTGAGAAATATTTTCTCTCAGTTAACAAATCATTTCCTGATTTTCCCCCATTAGTGCTAATTCTATCCTGAATTTCTTTGTAATATCCTTCTATATATACATGCTATATCCTCCATTCCCTTCTCACTTCTTGAACTGAGATTTCTTAGTTTCCATTCAAATTCAATTTAGATTGAATCTTTTCTACCTCTTACAGGAATCCTTTCCTGGGGGACCTCCTTGTCCCTGCCTCTCCTAGTGTTTAATGTATCCTCTGAAATTAGTCTTTATATTCATTTATATTTGGACATCTTTTTTCCTCTGATAAATGTAAGCTTCTGGAGGGCAGAGATTATACCATTTCTATCTATTTTTCTGTAGTACCAATGTACCATTTATCTGACATATAACAAACATTAATAAGGAAACAGCTAGGTAGCTCAATGGATGTAGCACTGGGCCTAGAGTCAAAAAGAATCAAAAGTCAAGAAGAGTCAGACATAACTGAATAGACAGAACAACAACAGACATTGTTGTCTTTCCATCGTTTAAATAGTTTAGTTGACATTTTAATTTAAGTTAATGATTGTGTACTCCATTGACATTCTTTCCAAATCAAAAAACAGTAAGGCCTCAGCATGACAATTTAAGATTAAACTCATTAGGAAAATATTACTGAACAAGAGGATGGAAAATTAGAAGTATTGTTGCCTCGCAAAATGATAAAACATGGTGCAAAGGAAAATCTATTAGACAAAAAACCTAATGTAGGGAGCAAATAAGTTAAATCACTCCAAGTATTTGTAGGTGAAATTTTTAAGAAGCAAACAGAAGGAAAATCAATCAGACATTTGGTCAAAATTACAAGAAACTATTTTAATGTTTAATAACCATAGAATCACCACCCCATATATTCCCTAATAGGACAGTAGGATGTGGAAAGTTGTGTTTGTCCTTCATTCTCAAAGAGGACCATCACATCAAGATGATGACATGACTTGCAGTTGACTTTGATTTGAGTAAGGGAGGGCTATGCAAGGCCATCAATTTCACTTTCTTCTCCTGAGCCATCTGGGTTCAGTGACCAGGACTCAGGACAACTGGAGATAGCTCAGGATGCAAGGTGAGCCCCTGGCCCTTTCAGGCTAAGGTCCTATCACATTCTCACTTTCAATGAGATACACCTATTCAATGAATTAGCTCCTTTAGGTAGTTACTCAAGGGATGGCCTCTTTAATAAAAAAAAAATCACACTTGAAGATGAACACCCTCAGGATTCCTGGGTAAAAGAGAAACAATTACTGTGCAAAAAGTCATTGAAGACAAGCATGGAAAGAAAAGCTAGATCAGATCAGTCTTGGGTCTTATATGATGAATACAGAGAAACACATAAAGATGAGTTTATTCAAAGAAAAATAATCAAAGACTGACATATATTATTTCTACATGAAGTAAATGAAGAAAACATTCTACAAAATATTCAACAGCAGATGTTGCAAAACTACAAAGAACAATCTTGGTCTCAAAGAAGACATATAACACTTCTCCCATCCCCTACTCCTTTGCTTAAGGGTGGAGGAAAGAGTTCACAGATGATAGAGCATAGTTTATTGTGTCAGATATTTTGGTACACTGATTGATTTTGCAATTTTTTTTTCTACTTTTTTCTTTAAAAAAGATTAGTGAATACACTCCAGGAGTGAAAGGGATATAGTGAGAAATCTAAGCTATGTTAAAATGATATTAATAAAATCTATTAAAAAGAATAAAAGGGAAAAGTTCTTATTTATAATCAAATAGGGTAAAATATTTGAAGAAATAAGAAGATGATAGTCACATATTAAAATTTTATAGATACAATAGTTAACTACTAGAAACTGGAGAATATATTTTATGGAATTGATTGTAAATGAGCAACATGATCTTTCATAGAAATTTCCAAATTTGTAAGTAATGTTCCACTCTTCTTCTTTAAAAAGAAGTCCCTTTGATCTTCTGATTCCATCATCATTTACCCAGAACTAATAACTACCACAGCATTGATATAGCATTGATATTATTTCAATAAGAAATGATGATTAAAGATGAAATAATAATTCAGCATTTTCCTATTATGAAGAATGTAGCAAGGCTTATGTGCCTGTGGGAGTTATTCTCTTATAAGTGAGCTAAAGATATACATGACTTCCATGGTAAAACCAATGAAATAGGAAATGAATTTGTTCAAGAATTAATGAATCAGCATGGTTACAACAATCTACACCTCTGTGATGCCATCTAAAAAGCCTCTGTATTATTACCCAGTATAATGCACGGGTTGAAAGAAAATCGGCTTAAAATAATCTCAGGAAAAATTGTGACACTTCACAGCTGGGCTCTGAGAAAATTATTGTTTAGAGAGTTCAAATCCCTGATAGATTTGCTTGTGTTTGTGATGTTAAAATTGAAAATCAAAGAAACATTGCCTAAGAAGTCTCAGTTCTTCACTTAACAAGAAGACAAAAGCAAAACAACATTTATTTGTTTGAAGCAGGGGCTTAATATGTGGGAGTTGTAAGAGAGTAAACAAACATTCACAAGGTATGGGGGCGGTAAAATTAGGTATTACAAGGTGGACATAGATAAACCAATGGGGACCTATTTCTTCATCCCAAGAGATTGCATAAACCTTGCTTTTTAATGTTACCTTACATCATTTTTCCTCTGACCAAAGTCCTTAAAAATGTTGCTCCTTCTGAAGTCCCCATAATACATTTGTAGCTCACTTTCTTTCTCTTACCACCTCTGTGGAACTCAAGAATTCTCTCCTGGCTTCCTTCAATAAACATTTATGTTGCTGCTTTTTGTTGACCATGCTAGGATATGACCCAGTTTTTGCCCTTATGGAGCTTAGAATCTATTCAGGTATAAGACAAAAATATTTAAAATATTATACAATAAGTATATTAGAGAGGTTCAAAAGTAAGTGATATGTGATAGCCTGAAGGTGAAAATCAATACTCATTAGAGAGATAAGGGAAGATTCCAAGGAAGAGGTGCCATTCAAATTAACTAAGGAGAGGTAGGATTTGAACACTGAAAGATTAGGATGGAAGACATTATAGGGAAGACATTCTAGACACGAACAAGAGTGAGTAAAGATATGGAAACAGGAATTCTCAGGATAAGTATCAGGGCCACAGAATAAAGCAATTTGCCAAATGACGGGGGAAGAAATTGACATTACTGATATGCAACAGCTTTGGAAGAATCTTGGGGAGTTAAGTGGTTCCATAGATACAGTGCTAAGCTTGGAGTCAGGAAGCCATATTTCTATGTTCAAATCTGGTGTCAGATGCTTAATGGCTGTGTGACCCTGGGCAAGTTACTTAAAGCTGTCTGCCTAACGTCCTCATGATTAAAATGAGCTGGAGAAGTAAACAGCAAAGCATTCCATTATCTTTGTCAAGAAAACCTCAGAAGGGATCACAAACAGTCTGAAGTGACTGGAAAAGAACAGTATGGGTGTATCAGATTGTAGAGGACCATAAATATCTAGTGAAGCAGTTCAGATTTACGTGGTGAAGCAATAGGGAGCCACTAAAGGGATCTGCACAGAAGAGTAACATGAGTAGATCTGCATATAAGCTATTAAGTGCTTCTTTGCAAATAAAGTAACAAATATAAGATAAACAGAATAGACTACCTCAATTGATTCTATGTTCATTTTTGTTCTTTACCATTCAGTATTCAATCAACAAACAAAAAAATTGTTAAAAGTCATGGTTTATTTTCAGAAATGTATTTTTTGGGTTTATGCAGTTAGAGCAATTAAGTTTGACTATTAAATAATTTGGATGACATGCTACTGCAAACAAGGCTGAAAACATTAAACTGAGGAAAATGGGCAATTTTCATTTTGTTTAATGTGTATACATATATGTGTGTTTGAGAGAGAGAGAGAAACAGAGTCAGAGATAAAGAGATAAAGACAGAGAGAAAACAAGATTTTTGTGAAAGACCTACAAACTAATCATGACAATTTGGACAGAGACAGATCTGTTCTCTCTGACATATTTTTCTTACCCGTACCAAGTGTGTGAAGATCATTGCTAAGTTTCTTCCTAGATGAGCAATTTTGTGAATTGCATTATTCTACAATATTATAGTGGAAAACTTAAAATATAAGGCCAAATGTGCAAAAATTAACAATTAATTGTTCATTTACAAGAGGGTCATGATTTTAATTCTCTTCAAAATTTATCCAAGTGTAATTTTCAAAAATTAGTATTTATTTTTAATTTCAAGTTTTCTTCCTTCCCACCACCCATTGAAAAGGCAAGCAATATAATATGTGAAGTCATACAAAGACATATTTCTGCATTAGTTGTGTTGCAAACAAAACCCAAGAAAAATAAGCTGAAAGAAATATGCTTCAATCTACAGTCAGAGGTCATCAATTCTCTCTGTCCAGGTAGAGAATATTTTTC
>JAQQSK010011783.1:0-12139 GCA_028658325.1 Potorous gilbertii
ATGTACTTAAGACAGTCAATTTCTGTACTGTCAGCCAGTTTTGATCCTGGCTCCATAGCACTATGTAACTGTAATCATTTTGGGGGGAATTATTTAATTAATTAAATCATAAAATGTATGCATTGAGCCTGTTGCCTTTTCTTTAATCAAGTTTTCAGGTTAACACATGTAATTTGTGATTCCTCAAACTTTGTGGTCACTATACACCAAGGACTGAATGACCAGACAGGTTTTCAGATGGAGATGAGGGAGGCCAGGTCCAGGGAAACCAAATGCCGATGTATCCTAATCTTTACTGTGTCAGGGCAAAATAAACCTTATCCTTTGTTAAAAGTTCAGTGACTTACAGTGCCTTCCCAACACTGAACCTAGCTTTGGGGCTTGGCCTACAGCACAGGCTGATTTACATTCATTCAACAGAGTTTCTGTGAAATTGTAGTCAGTGAAGATATTCTTTCCTTACAAAAGGTTAATTTATATGTAAACGTTGTTAAAAATGAAGCCACATGTGCAATTTAGCTTTAAGTACACTTATCATTCAATACAGTGTTTGTCATTAACCAGTAGAAAAATATTTTCTAAATTAACTAGTTATTCATTTTTTGTGGTTTGGTTAAATAGCTTAAAACAAACAATGAATTTTCATCTCTCAGCAAGAGAATGTATACAATTCTATCATTTCTGCTTTGTATTTTCACTTTATTCTTGTTTTAAATTAAAATATAGAAGCAAAATGTAGATGTAAAACTGGATTTAAGACTAAACAAAAATTTGTAATATTTGGCCCGATACTAAACATTAAAAAAAAGTTCAACTTTGAAATTAAGATTGCATATGATCATATCTTGTTAAACATCTCCCAGGTTATAAACTGTTTTCATTAAAATGTTATTTATATTCAACAAAATCTGTAACATAAAGGTATTGAATATGAAGTCTTGGTGATAAGAGCAAGCATGAGGTCTTGCTGAATTACTGCTTTTAATTTTTACCGAAAGCCCATACAAAATATTCATAATTATTTTATAATTAGAATTTTATAATTTCATATTAAAGTTTTCATAATTATATGTAGAACAAGTTTTTATGTCTTATTATGATGATTATATAAAATTTGTTTTGGAACTTTTAGGGGCAAAAGTTATTATTGTAGCTATTTTAAGCATTTAATGAAGAAATCTAAAAGAATATTATGGGTAGCATATTAAATTTTCCTAGAGTTCACAGAAACATTTTTCTAAGAAATTTCTTCTAAAATATATAGAATTATAAAGGAAACCAATTATATTAATATGCAGTTGATATGAAAATTAATTTTGATATTGTTAATATCAAATGTAATATTCCCTTTTCTGTTAAAAGGCCATCCTTGACAGAAATTCTGCGGAGAATTTTAGGGATATCATTGCATTCTTACTCTTATGCCATTTTACTCTCTTCTGGTTTGGGCTGGGACCTATCCTAGGATTCTAAGCTACATTTATCCTGCAAAGAAAAACTAACATGACTACAGGGCTACTAGAAGTGACTCATGGTCTTGCTCCCTCATTAAGGTTTGGGTCAAGTTGGATCATCAGACAACCAGAGTGAAGTGGGTAGATGTGCTTTAGAGTTGGATTGTCCAGAAAGAATTCTGGAGGCAGAAGTTCTCTATAGTCAAGAAGGCTTTATTAACACAAAACCTGCAGGCTAGTCTTTGGGAGCACTAACAGTTTGAGAAAAAACAGGGGCTTGCTTTTACACACAAGTTTTGGGCACTCAGCTAGGAGCCCCCACTCCTATGCTACTACCTCCATATGCTACTGCTCCTAGGTGGGCAGTTAACCACAGGGAGGGATGTTAGGAATAGAGAAATAGGTGTGTGGGGTACTTTACAAAACAGTTCAGGGATGTGGTCACAAAATAGGGAACTTGCAACATTCAAGGATATGGGCACAAACCATAGGAGTTAGTCACATACGCAGAAAAGAACAAGGTTTTCTTGTCAACAGAAAGTGCTCCCTGTTACTGGATAGATTTAGATTCAGGCAAGGCTTTCATGGTTGGACAAAAGTCAACCCCAACAACTCATAACCAGGCTTTCAACATCATGACACCCACCTTTTTTTCCCTCCTGACTGAATTCTATAAGTTTTCTCACAGAAATGACCGAACACCAATAAATCACTCTACTTGTTAGTAATTTTCCTGACATCAAGTCTAAACTTGCCTCTCAGCTGGAGTTTTACAGTAGTCAGTTTTATTGGTGTCCCTACCTCAAGCCTTCCCCTGTTCCAACCTCCCCACAGCTGCTGAAATAATTTCCCCCAAACTCAGATCTGACCATGTCACATCTCTTTTTGATAAACTCCTTTTTCTCTATTGTTGTTGAGCCCTGCCTTACTCTTTACGACCCTATTTGAGGTTTCCTTGGCAAAGATATTGAAGCAGTTTTCTATTTCCTTCTCCAGCTCATTTTACAGATGAGAAAAGTGAGGTAAACAGGGTGAAGTGACATGCCCAGGGTCACACAGCTAGTAAGTGTCTGAGGTTGTATTTAAACTTGGATCTTCCTGACTCCTAGCCAAGTGCTCTCTCCACCGTGCCATCTAGCTGACCTGTCTGCCGCTGGGATCAAATTTAAACTCCCCTATTTGACATGCAAAACTCTTCCCTATCTTACCTGAACCTACCTTCCCAGCCTGTTTATATATTAATCCTTTTTCCTAACTCTATCTTTCCACCAAATGGGTCTTCTTGTCACATAAGACACACCCTCATAATCTCTGTGCTTTTGTATCAAGGATCTTTCACGCCTGGAATGCAGTCTAGTCTCTTAGTTTCCCTCATTTCCCTCTCTTCTCAGCTCAAGCATCACTTTCTATGTGAAATCTTTTCTGATTTCCACCAGCTGTTAGCTCTCTCCCTCCCCAAACTATCTTGTATTAATTATATATGCATTAAATAATATATGTGCACATACATGTATGTGTGCATGTATACACATATACATAATACATATAAATTCTGCATATACTTGTATTTATATAGTACTCATTTTTGGTCACTTTCCTGACTTGCTCTCACAATCATGGTTTTGAGTACCCGGAGGGCAACTGCTGCCTCAGAGTTTAAGGATACATTGTGGGTACCATTCCTGACATTATAACTTGTGAGCCCCACCCTGGTGTGCATTTCATTAATAATCATGACATTAGCTACAAGGAACTCGTAGCAGAGACATTAAACGTGGTGGCATGGTGTGTGTGTGCGCGTGTGTGTGTGTGTGTGTGTGTGTGTGTGTAGTTCATCCTTCGCTGCCGAAGAAGACCATGCCATCAGAGAAATAATGACATGACTTTGACAAAGACAAGTGACTGTTCTGAGTGAGGGAGGACTGTGCAAGTCACCAGCCTCACTTCCCCTTCCGAACCATCTGAATCCAGTGACCAGATATTCATCAGGGTGGCATGGTAAGAACAGAATCTACAACCCCTGATCCCCCAACCCCACCTCAAAAAAGTGGACTATCCCTTCCCCTAACATGCCCAACATCCTCAGGAAGAGTGAGTAGAAAACCTAGACCCAACACTTCAATACTTCATTACCTATGTTATCTATTCTTTGCTTTTTGTGACTATGCCAGTTTTTGGAGAGGGAGGAGAGTATAACAGTAGTGAGGCCCATGTATTCCACATGTAACTAAAGCTATATACTACTATGGTATTACAGCACTAGGGGTTATTTGGGCAACTCCACTCTTAATTGTCCGGGCTAGTTCTCCCACTTATAAAACTGTTACACCTGCAAGATCTCTCTCTCTCTCTCTCTCTCTCTCTCTCTCTCTCTCTCTCTCTCTCTCTCTCTCTCTCTCTCTCCCCCTTTCTCTCCTCTCTTCTCTCTCCTCTTTCTCTCAATAATATTTATTTTTCCCCAATTCCTTGGAAAAAACCAATTTTTAACATTTTTTTAAATTTGAGTTCCAAATTCTCTCCTTCCCTCCTTTCTGTTGGCTCTCTTTTATTCTTCAAGACCCACTCTTTGAAATTGCTTCCTCTTTAGAGTGACTGCTGTGTCTGTCTGCTGAATATATTTCTGCTCTATCAACTTGGCCTTGAACTCCCTTGAACTGATTCTCTGAGTGCTTAATGGGGTGGCTAAGTAGTTCCATGGCTAAACACTATAGCCACAAAAGAAATAAATCCCTTCCTGCTCCTACTCATCTGAATTCACACTCTGAATTAATGTTGTCAGATTTGAACAGAAACTGGGTCACAAATCCATACACAAGATCTCTGTAGGTCACATAATGACTTAGTTTTAAAATGTAACATGTATCTTATTTTTTACTTATTTTATATTTTATTTTTAATATTATTTATTTTATATTTTAATTTGATTACATTCATTATTACATTTTATTTTACCAATTATATTTTTAATGGGATATTTATTTTTATTTTTTTTAGTATTTTATTTTTTCCAATTATATTTAGGGGCAATTTTCAATATTCATTTTTTATAAGATTTTGAGTTCCAAATCTTTCTCCCTCCCTCCTTCCCCTCCCCTCTCCTTCTTCCCCTCCCCCAAGACAACAAGCAATCCGATAGAGGTCATACATGTACTATCATGTAATGTAATGTAAAGCATATCTCATATTAGTCATGTTGTGAAAGAGGAAAAGAACAAAAAAGGAAAAAAACATAAAAAAAACAAAGAAAGTGAAAATAGTATGCTTCAATCTGCATTCAGACTCCATCCGATATTCTGGATGTGGAGAACATTTTCCATCCTGAGTCTTTTGGAATGTTCTCTGATCATTTGATTTCGGAGAAGAGCTAAGTCCCAGTTACCAATTACATTTTAATCTGATTGGGGCATCTAGGAATGTTGCAAACCAGGTATTTGACACCTCTGCTTTATAATTTAATAATTTAAAGCCTGCCCCTAGAGTCTCATTCAAACAAGGGTGTTCACATGTAGTACAGGGATCAATATGAATGTTAATATCTTGTTAACACATTACCTTCTCTGCTTTCTGCCACTTGTCAACTATGTGTGAGGGAGGAGGACTCTTAAAATATAAACTTCTTGAAGGAATGGACAATTTCCTTTTTGTCTTTGTATCCACAATGTACCTGGCACATAGTATGTGCTTAAGAAATGCTTGCTGATTTATTGATCTTTGCCTTTAATCAAGTCATTGACAAAAATGTTAACGAACATAGATCCAAATGCAGATTCCTGGGTCATTCTACTGTTTAGCTATGGCTAAGCTGACCTTGAATCAATAGCAATTTTTCTTTGAGTCTAGGCATTATCATCCACATTTTTGTATCTTTTCTGCAAGAATAACATTAAATATTTTACCAAATATTTTGCTAGAACCTGCAGGGTCCCCACCCCTGAGTCCTATACCTATACTATTTTTCTGATCTCCTGAGACCTCTACGAGGTGCCATAGTGCACAGAGCATCTGACCTGACATCAACAGGTCCTGAATTCAAATTTGGTCACAGACACTTACTAGCTGTGCAACCCTGGGCTCTAGGCAAGACACTGAACTGCTGTCTGCTACTCAACTGTAAAATAAGGATAATCAGGGTAGGGCTATTGTGAGGATCAATTGTGATGAAGTTTGTAAAGCATCTGACAGTAAATGCATGTTTTCTTCCTTCCAGTTTCTGTAAATTAAAAAAAGGAAATAAATTTAGCTGAGTATGATCTGTTCATTTTTTTATTATGAACTTAACAATCATCAAAACAAACATCTTAAAATACAAAGAAAAACGTATGTGTGAATGAATGAATGCAAAAACATTTTTAATTACTGTTGTGCTAAGCACTTTGGTAAGTACTAAGGAATACACAGACAAACATGATGACAGGAATTATATCCAATGAGTTATAAAACGGTTTACCCGGCAATAACACTATTAGGTCTATTTCCCAGGGAAAAAGGGATAAAGGAAAAGATCCTAGGTGTTCTAAAATAGTTAAAGCAGCTCTTTTTTGTGGTGGCAAAGAATGGGAAAGTGAGGAGATGCCCATCTATTAGAGAATGACTGAACAAGCTGTGGTATATGAGATGGAATACTATTGTGCTTTAAGAAATGATGAGTGGACTGGTTTTAGAAAAGCATGGAAAGACTTGTATGCAATAATGCAGAGTGACACGAGCAGACCCAAGAGAACATTGTATACAGTAACAGCAATTGTGTTCAAAGAGTAACTGTGAATGACTAAGTTGTTCTGGGTAATATGAACTTTCAATTCAGCTACAAAGAACTCATGAAGGAAAATGCTATCTGCCTCCAGAGAAAGACCTACTCTATGGAAATATGTATTTTATAGTTTCACTCCACTGTTGGCTGTTTCTAAAGTGAGATTCAAAGGAAGGAAGGGAGATAACTTGGGACTCAAAATGTAACAAAATAAATAAGTATATTCTAAAAAAAGTAATGATAGTCCTTATCTTATAAAGGTGCATAGCAAATTGAGGGATGCTTCGAATTGTCCTGAAGTGGTAGACTATGTAAGACCCTCAACAGTCAGGACATTTGGGTCTTAGGGTGGGAGTTCCCAGTGATGAAATGGTTTAAGTACGCCAGGGTATGCCAGCTGAGAGAGATGTCTGGAGAGTAAATTAGATGCATAAGAAACTCTGAGCTTTTGTTATATACAGTTATTTTTTTAAAAAGAAATATAAACATATATAAAACATAGGTATAGTTTTCAAAGATAATAAAATTTTTCCATTTATACCCCTAATGTACTTTTTTCTTCCATAAATAAATTTTTTATCAAATAAAAATATTTTATTTATAAATCTTTCTCATACACATACCCAATAGATATTCCTTGTAACATGTATATATATATATGTATGTATACGTGTGTATATGAACTATATATAACATATACAACACACACATATGCACACACCCACACATATATGGGGCAAAACAAATCAATTTATTGGTTGTATCTGAGAATGTTAGATTGTTACAACATCAGTCTTTTAGAGCCACCACTGGTTAATATTTTGGTCAAAGTTCTGATGTCTTTCAGATTTGTTTCCCTTCATAGGAATGAGTTCTGCTCATTTCACTCTTAATCAGTTTATACCAGTCTTTCCATATTTCTCTGCATCTGTTATATCATCATTTTCTTTGGTGCAAGAATATCTATATATCTATATGTGTGTGTGTATATAAACATGATATCCATCACCAGACAGAGAACTGATGGACTCAGTGAAAATTTAAGCACATTTTTTTCCTTTTCTTCTTTCTTTTCCCTTTTTTAACATAGAATGTGAGAATTCGTTGTGCATGACTATATATTTGTAATGGAGTGTTTGGGGTGTTCAAAAGGACTAGCTGAGCCCTTTTTGGGACTACTCGTCCATTTTTGGCATCCACCTCATTCACCCAACTTTCCCTGGTGGCTCTAAGAGGCTGTATCATGTACAAAAAGGGAAACCTTGACAAATGGGTTAAATTAGGTCGAGGGTAATTAACAGGCCTCAAACCTGTCTGTGAGTTAGGGGGATGTCTACTCCAAGAATGTGAAGACTTACCCCAGTGGAATAGGTAGATGAGAACAATTTGTTCCAAAGGTCCAGCAGGTTTGGTGGAGCACTTAGAGCTTGGTCAGACATCAAAGATGCCAAGGTCACTAACTGCAGTCTAAGTCATTGCCAGTCTTGACTTTTGCCTTGTCACTGGACTTGAATGATTCAGGAAGAGAGAGTGAGGCTGACAACTTGGTGCAACCGTGCCTAGCTTAAATCCAATGCACTCATAAGTCAAGACATCATCTATGATGTCACTGGTCTTCTAAGATGAAGGACAAACAACAATATTTGTAATGGGCTTTGATTTTCTTGCCTTTTCAATGGGTAGGGAAGGGGAGGGAGGGAATTTGGAACAGAAAATAAAATAAAATTGAATTAAAAAATAAATCAAGTGGGCTAAGCTCAAAAACAAAGAAAAAATTTGAGATCCCAGTTTCTAACAATGTAGTATCTTATTGGATACATGTTGTATGCTATGATATTGGGTCAATTACTGAAAGATGAGTTTAAAAATGTGATATTTTACTATTTGTATTTAGATGATAATTGATATTTGTAACCTGGCAATTTAAATTATATTTATAAGATTAGCTATATGATGGTAAAATAAACTAGAATATACTATTTTATCATCAGTTAATAGAACATACTACTGGGGAAGACTTTTTTATCTAATTAATTCATACTTCAAAAGGAAAACAAATCAATTGGTTCTCCTGTGGAATTTTGCACAGATGGAGCAAAGGATGACCAGAAAATTTGGGGGCATTAAAAAATATCAATGTGAAGTAGCACATAAAAACAAATTTTGGTGCCAAAGAGAATGCCACAACTTAAAAGCATGTTAAACAAATCTGCCAAAATAATTAGTTGTATAAACTCAAGACCCACTAATTCTCAATTGTATATCATTTTACTCAAATAGATGAGCAGTGAGCATATTATATTTCTAACATATACAGATGTTAGGTGATTTTCCTATAGCAAAGTTATTACTTCTCTACGTAAATTAAGAGAGGAATTATTTGTTTTCTTCACTGACTATACGAATGATGTGACATAGCTACAAAGATTAGCATATTTGGTGGACATTTTTTCAAAAATTAACACATAGGGCACAAACACAGACATATTCAATGTATAAGACAATGTAAAAAATTTAGAGTCATACAACTGAGAATAGCATTAAGTACTTTGTGACATTATGTAATTCCTTATTAGAAAGTGAATTATTAATAGTTGGATCATGCTGTCAAGAAAGACATCTGTGATCATTTAAAAGTTTTAGAAATGAGTTTCAATGGATTTTTTTTTTAATTTTCAATAAATTAAATTGAACTCATGACCCATGTGTCTTGTTTTTTTGTTTGTCTTTTTCATCTCTGGCTGATGAATTGATAATGGATGAAAGATAAAATTTAATTGACATATCTATGGATTTTTGACTACAAACATCCTAAAAAATGACTGCCTTAAAAAATTTGGGCAAAAAAATAAAAAAGAATTTCCATTTCTCGGTAAGAAAACTTGTAAAACTCTCCTACTTTTTTCCACTACATATTTGTGAGTATTTTTTTTTTTTTACTATATTCTTGTTTTAAATAAATAATAAAAAGACTGTGTTTAGGGTTGAGACAAATGTTGCAAAGTTCTGTTCAAGTAAAAATGCTCAACATTGAAATTAAGTTTGTATATGATTATTATATTATTTTATTAAGTTGCAACTGACTCTTAAAATGGTATTCATATTTAATAAAATTTTTTAAATAAAGAAATTTAATATGATATCTTGCAGGTAATAGAGAGAGGATGAGGTCTGGCTGGATGACTTAATTTATTCTCACAGAATATCCCACCTAAAATATTTGTAATTATTTTAAAATTAGAATTTTATAATTTTATATTCATAACTTTCATAATTATAGATAGAATAAAAGTTTATACTTTGTAATTATAATTATGAATATAAATTTTAATTTGTAGCTTTTGGGGGCAAAAGTTACCATTGCATTTATTGTAAGCACTTAATGAATAATTCTAAAAAAAATATGAGTAGCATATTGAATTGAAGTAGTATTTTGACAATTCATGACACCTTTCTTTTGCTGAAAGGGGTTTGTAGAACCAAAAATTTTAGGAACCTTTGCACTATACATACAGTCATTCTGTCGATAAGCATCTGTTAAGCATTTACTATGGGTGAGGCACTGTCTTAAAGTGCCAAGGATACAAAAAAGGCTTAAGACAGTCCTCGCCTCAAAGAGCTCACAATCTTATGGGGGAAACAACTATGTGCAAACAATCTATATACAGGAAATAAATAGAAATAATCAACAGAAGGACAGGCATTAGAATTAAAGGGGATCAGTAAGATGGGACTTTAACTGGGACTTGAAGGAAGGCAGAGAGGGAGAGCATTCCAGGTAGGGGGCCTTTTGAAGGAAGGGGCTCTGTGACCCCAAGCTGATTCAAACACGCAACCTTCTGTTTTGAGTTCAGACAAGTTTCCTTTGGGCTACTAGGTCCTATGCTCTTATAATCACTGACAATTCACTAACCAGCTCTTTAATGATCTTTTCTGGAATTTTTTGAGACATCAAAGTCAAGCTTCCTTGTTTTGAAACTCAGGATAATGTTTACCCTGCTATTTCAGTTCTATAAAACCTCTCTTGTTTTCCATGATCTTTCAGATGTCACTGACAGAGATTCAACCTGTTCCTCAAGTAGTTTATCAAATCCAAGTGACTTCATCATGAGTTCATCAAGGGCAACTCCCTTGCTATGTCTTTACTTTTCTTGGGCATCAACTTCCTGTTAGCCATTTTTCTTATATCATTTTCAGAACAAAAGTCATTCTCTTATGAGGAGAAAACCAAAGTAGAATAATAGAAGAATTGCTCAGCTTTCTCTTTGTTGTTAGTTACCATAGTCCCAATCTACTTCAAGCAGCAATCCTATCACTTCTTTGACTTTCCTGTATTTCCCCAATACAGTTTTAAAAAAAACAAAACAAAACTTTTTTGTTGTCTTTGGTTTTCCTTGACAGCTCTAGCCCTCCTCCCCCCACTTTCAAAAAAATTAACAAAATCAATTTTTTCTTAACTTGTTGGGAGAAAAAAAATTCCTTTTTTAACAAATATGCATAGTTAAGCAAAGCCAATTCTCTCATTGGTCATGTTCGAAACACATTTGTCCCATTCTGTCCCCTGAATCCATCACCTCTCTGATAAGAGGTAAATAACCATGCTTCATTACTGGTACTCTGGAGTCATGCATAGTCATTGTGTTGATCATAGTTTTTATAGCTTTCAAAGTAGTTTGTTTGTACAATGTGGTTATGAAGTGGATAGAGCACTGGGCTTGGAATCAGAAAGACCCATCTGCCTGGGTTCAAATCCAACCTTGGACAGTTACTAGCTGTGTGACCCTAGGCAGATCACTTAACTTTATTTGCTTCATTTTCTCATCTGTAAAATGAGCTAGAGAGGAAAATGGCAAACCACTTCAGCATCTCTGCCAAGAAAACCCCAAGAAGGGGTCACAAAGAGTTGGACAGGATTGAAATGACTCGATAACAAGAAAAATTATTATATAAATCATTGGGTTTTTTTCAGCTCAGTTCTGCATAAGTTCCTACAAGTCTTTTCTGTGTCTATTTGAAATTGTATATTTCCTCGTTTCTTGTAGTATCATGGTATTCCATTCTGTTCACATCACAATTTGTTCAATTATTCCCAGTCATTTACCAAACTCCATGCTTTTAAGTCATCTTTTCTCACCCGACTTTGTTTCCATTTTCTGTAGGTGATGGTGGATGAAGGAGGAATACCTGATAAGTTTTCCTAGGCAGCGCGTGAGGAGCTGTGTCAGCAAAACCAACTATCATCCTGCTCTTTTCTCTGCTTTCTGTTAGCCAATGGGAAACAGTCACACTAATTAATCAGTGAGATTTTTGTCTCTTCTTGTATAGGAAGATGTTTCATCTCCAATTTAAAACTGCCATTCCTGTTTTGAGACTCTCTCCTCATTCATGAACTTACTGTTACAAGTTATCCACACTATGGCAAGAGATGCCCATTTAGGCAAGAGGTGTTTGTGTTCACCAAGAGGGCCGTAGACGGGGAGGTGCCCACAGATGGCAATGATGAGAGCAGAGGTGAATGCCCAAACAAGGGGCATGAGGTCTGTGGTTTTGGTAGTGATGGGGAAACAGGAAGGTAGCCTCACTAGGCAGTGATGGGATGTCTGCCCCAAAAGGGCTCATGAGCAGAGGGATGCAAGAGCTGAGAGAAAAGAAAAGATCTTTCTACTTGGCAGTGATGAGGATAAGAAGATCCTCATGCCTTGTTGGGTAGGGAAGAGGGAATATATGTGGGAAGGACTATGGCCAGGGGGATGTTCTGAGGAAAGGGCATTGAGATACTTCTGTCTGGCAGTGATGGAGGTATGTCAGGCAGAGGGATGGCTGAGTTAAGGGTTATGTAGACTCTTCCACTTAGCAGTGAAGGGAGACATCCCCAGCCTGTGATGCTTTGTTTGTGGTACCCATAGACATCAAAGCACCCACACCTTCTCTCACA
>JAQQSK010011784.1:0-12138 GCA_028658325.1 Potorous gilbertii
CCTCTCCTTATCCCCTCTTCTTTTCCCCTCTCCCCACAGTTGCAGAGCCTGGTTGTGGGGGTGGTCGATTTGGGAAAGAAGGAGAAAGAGGGTACCACTCCTTGTGTGGGAAGAACTAAGGACCAGGGAGTGCTGGGTGATTGTAGTGTTCAGCACCTGAATTAGAGGTCTGGGAGCCATTGAAGAAGGAGATTTGGTGGATAAGGAGGAGGGTCCCTGAGAAACCTACAAATTTTCTGATAAGGGTTGGTTGGCTTTGGGGAGCTTGGAGCAGAAGCTCCATTTCAAGCAAGAACTTGGGGATCGGAGAGATTCATCTGCTTGCCTAGAGGGAGGGGGCTTCAGGATTCCCAAGGGCCTAGGACTGTTGCCAGTGGGGCCCACCCAATAGCTGCTGTGCCTCCTCCCTTGTTCCTTTTGTCAGGTGGGGGAGGTTAACTCAAATTCCCTACCATTCTTCTAATTTTTCCACTGCAGCCTTAGCTCAGTCACAGTCAGGATGACAGGGTGAAGGATCTTAATGGTTCTAACCTTTCACTGGATCCTCAGCTCGAACACAGCCAGGATGCCAGGGAAAATGTACTATAGCCCTAACCTGGGAAGAGCTGGGACCTCGGAGAGGAGAATCTTAGTGGTTCTGACTTTTCACTTTGGCCCTGATCTGGTCAGAGCTGGACCACAGGGAGAAGGCACCATGGCCCTAGCCTTGTCAGAGGTACAACCACGGGGACAAGAATCTTAGTGGGTTTTTTGTGTTTGTACTCAAATAAACTTCACCTTTGTGTCCACTTCTTTGGAAATGAGAGCTTTGAACCTGCTAATAAAAGTGTGTGGTACTCTGGAAAAGATTCACTGGTGCCTAGTCTCCTCTTTCCCATACTGGAGAGCTCAAAACTTCATCTCTGAGGTGTCTTTCAGTTCTATGCTTTTTCCCAATTTATCTTAGAGCCAAATAGTGACCAAAATGAATTCAATTACCTGGATCTATACTCCAAATGATATTATACAGTTCTCTTTCTGTGAATAGTTAAGGGTTAAGTGCTAGTCCTATTCCAAAGTGCAACTTTGAAACCTGCCTCTCTTTGATCAGTGAAGTGACCCCTTTTCTCTTAGATCTGAGGGGAGAAGTTTCCCCCTTCCTCTTTTTCCCATCTATTCCCCCCTACCTACTTCTAGAACTTGGTCAGAGTCCAAGGAAGGAGAGAGAGAGAGAGAGAGAGAGGGAGAGATTGAGAGATTTTTCTTTTTGCCAACAATCTTTCTTTAAGAGACCATCAATCTTTCTAGTCCAGGTACAGTTATTTGTTGGTTTTTTTTTTTCTGACTAACTGCATTTTGAATCTTGCAAGGTAGAAGACTCAGAGGTTTTTACACAGACACAGAGCAAACAAATACAAAGAGAAAGCACAGATAGAGAGATCCAGAGGGATGGGAGTTGGGACTGAATGCCAGTAAGTATAAGGAAATCCCCCCTATAGCCACCTTCATCTCAGTGGCATCCCACTGAAGGATGAAGAAAAAAATTACAAAATTCCCAGAGAGTCCTCTGTCTAGAGGGAATTTGCTGCCTGGAGGGCCTTGGGCACTAGCCCAAGTGATCCACTCAAAGCTTCCTTCATGCTTGAAGGACCTCCTAGGTAAGAGAAGGGGAAAAAAAAGGATTTACTTTTGCATTAGAGGTGGTCTATTCAGATATTCTGCTCCACATGGAGGGGGAGGTCAGAGTCCGAGACTCGAGCCCACCCAGGGACGCCAAAAACTGTTGAGGCTGAAACTCAGGGATGTTAAAACCTGTTGAGGTTTCATGATGTGTTATGGTAGAACTCTCTCAAAGAATTTAGAGTTGAACCACTTCCAATCCAAATATAGGCATTTATTGAGACTGACGCCTCTCATGAAGCGGGCTAAGTTCCAAGAGGAACCAGCAACTTCAGAGAAAACAAGATGGATTTTTATAGGGGAAAGATGCAATTACATAACAGAAATTTACATAGAATATAGGAATATGATTAATATTAAAAAGGCAGGAGAAGTTTGTTAAGGGATTAGGTAATGGAGGAGGGGTCCCATCTATGGTTTGGTGGTTACCCTCCAATTGGCTAGTTATTGCGGTCCTGTCTGGTTAAGATAGTTAGATATTGTGGTTCTGTTTGGGCTAGATGGATATTGTGATTGTGGTTAACTACAAGAATACACCTGTTTCTGTGGGAATGTGTCTAGGGGTCATGGCTGAGCAGAGTCTGGGGCTGGGTTCTCACATCTGCTATTTCTGAGAACTATGAGTTTCAGGGACATACCTGTTGTTCTAGTGATGAATAAAGGATGTATGAAGAAACTAGGACATTGTGGAGACCGGGGGGCTAGGTAGGTACAGTGGGCCTGTAATGAAGTTAGACTATTGGGTCTGTGGGAAGCTCTCTTAGGACTCCCTCAGAATGAAGACCTCCTCCCAACTATTTGCTTGTATTTTCCACTCTTGGGAATCCAGAACACTATGGTCAGTCTGTGATGTAAACACAACTCCTAGTCCAGAGAGAGAGGATATTGAGAAAATGAGTCCTGGGCCTCTACCAAACCTGAGGTACATCTTCTGCCCCCAGAGTTGGGGTGGGAGGGGGGGCTTATATCCAGTAGAGTTTTCATTCTTAGTGTCTTTCATTCTATTCTAATGCTTTGAGAAAAATCCATCTGTATCTCTTCTATGTACCAATATTTTGTTAATCAGATTATTTGAATCACCAAAACATGCCACTGACTAAAATAACCAGTGTCTTTGAAGGGGATGCAGTGGATACTGTACTGGCTTGGCGTCAGAAGGACCTGAGTTCAAATGTGACCCCAGATACTTATTAGTTTTCTTATTTACACAGTTACTTAGTTATTTACACTGTTTCCTCATTTGTAAAATGACCTTGGAAAAGGAAATGGCAAATCACTCTAGTATTGTTGCCAACAAAATCCCAAATGAGGTCAGGAAGAGTCAGAAACAACTAATTGACTCAACAATAATGCTTTTCTGATTCTGTTTTTCTTTTCTAATCCCTTGAAGCCCAAAAGGCAGCTAGGCAGTTCAGTGGTTAGAGTGCTGGTCTGGGAGATAGGATGACTCCTCTTCATGTGAGTCCAAATCTGTCCTCACTAGCTATATGATCCTGGGCAAGTCACTTAATTCAGTTTGCCTCAGTTTCCTTATCCTTAAAATGAGTTGGAGAAGGAAGTGGCAAAGTACTTCAGTATCATTGCCAAGAAAACCCCAAATGGAGTCAGGAAGAGTTAACCCTGACTGCAATGACGCAATAACAACACAGCCCCAGAATAATGCATGTCAATGATACGATGATGATGATGATGATATGATGATGTTTCTTTCCAATACTTCAGGAGCTCATTGATGTGAATAATAAGTCTTAACCCATGTACATCTTCATATGTCAGTGGACCGTCTACTGGTTCTGGACCCAGAGAGCCTGAGTTTGAATCCCAAGTCTGCTACTTATTCACTATATGATGTTGGGCAAAATTAGTTAACTAACTCTGGACTTCTTTTTCCTCATCTGTAAAATGAGGTGACTAAATTAGATAGTCTTCTAGGGTCCTTTCTATGTCCTGCCTGAAATCCTTGATAGGAGCTTCTTCTCTAGATCCAGTTCTATGGCTTTTTAACATTTTTTTCTGGTCCCCAGTGCAGCACTCAACTTAGTCATTACCCCTGAGTCTTGCTGCATGGCAAGCCTCTGTTCTTTTTGTATGTGCCAGGTTTATCAACTCCTCCCATTCTTGCTTAGCTTGGGTTCCAGTTGGCAGAAGGCCATGCAAAATGGAGAAGGATGAACTTTCACCTTGGAAGGGTGACTTTATAGTTTTTGCCCGTTTGGCAACTTTGTGAGTTTCAACCAAAATGAGGTACCCTAGTTAGCCATTCCACTTTGGTCCTTCCAAACAACCACAGTGGGTAGGAGTGCCCCAGGCCACGGTTTTGTGCCTTTCCCTTCAAGCAGGTGCAACAGAGTGACTAGGGAGAATAGTCGTCAATTCTTCACTAGTCTTTCTAGGCATCTGGAAGTGGAGAAGTTTCTGAGAAACTAAGAAGTTAATGAGCTTAGGCAGCTATGAGGTTGCAGTCTTGCTCTCTGTTGCTCTTCAGTTTAAAAAAAAGGAGTTATTAGTGTGACAGGTAGCATAGCCCCTAGGTGGTATAGTGGATAGAATGCCTGCCCTGCAGTCAGGAAGATCTGAGTTCAAATCCAACCTCAGACACTTACTAGCTGTGTGACTCTAGGCAAGTCACTTAACCTTGTTTGCCTCAATTTCCTCATCTGTTGAATGAGCTGGAGAAGGAAATGGCAAACCACTCCAGCATCTTGGTCAAGAAAACTCCCCAGACACAACTGAACAAGTATTAGGTGATATCGCCCACATCTGGCTCTCCTTCTGGCTTTCTACAGTTTACAAACTGTAATAGGTTATTAATGAATTAACTAGTTGAGGTACAGTACATAATCTTACCACCAAGGGGTTCTACCCTTGAGCCACTCCAGTGACTTTTTTTTTTTTTAGAGCAGTCAGTGCATCAGCTCAAACTTTTCCTAATGACTATAGTCTCCCTCACTGTTCAGCAGATGGTGATCTGAAATAACTTGATCACAAGTAACCTATTTCCCACCACCCTCCAGGCCATTGTCTTCTATGCCTGAAGCTCTATGTCCCCAGCATAGATTCTCAACCTTTTTTTGTATCCTGGACCCTTTTGACCATCTTGGTGAAGTCCCCAAAACCTTTTTAAAATGATGTTTTTATATATCTTCATGGAAAGATGTTGGAATCAATATATAGAATTGTAACAGCAAGGACCCTGGTGTACACAGGAGGGCCTGATGTACAGGTTCTTAGATCTGCTTTTCTAAAAGGAAAGCAACTTTTAGGGGGTCAACAATCTTCTTTAATTACATTCACTAATAGAGAAAATACAAGCAGAGAAATAAAGACCAACAGACAGAATTTCCAACTCTCTGACCATAAGCAATACATATATCACAGATCAACAGACAGATCCAACTGATAATGTATATACATTCATAGCTACCAGAGAGAGAAGAATTTTCTTTCTTTGTTGTTCAATTGATGGAAGGGAGAGGAAATAAATGTTCATTGAAAAAACTATCAAACTTTTTAAAATAAAGAATATTTTAAAATGAAAAAGAAAATTATTTTATTTAGATAAAATTAAATACAAAGGATTACTAAGGAAACCAGTTTGACCAAAATGCAGTTATTACAATATTTTTTCAAAAAGCAAAAAGCCTCAAGTTCATGAACTCTAAGTTAAGAAACTTTGATGTAGAGGTATAACTTGGAATATGCTCAAGAATTACCAAAATAGGAAATCCTTCCTATTTCTCTTTTCTGGACCCACTCCGCCCTCACCTAAGTATTGCACTTGGCAACCTCCCTTTTCATTCATGCTTCCCATGCTTCCCTTGTTCGAGGATGTGATAATTTACTCTTTTCTTAATAACCATATGATTTATTGCAAGAGCAAGGCAACAAAAATGTAGCAAAATAACATAAAACAAAGTTGTAAGAATCTGTGAGTTGCAAGCCTCAGGATTCACTGCCCTTCCCCATGTCCACCTCTCCCAGGGTTGGTTAAAGAAGGGAAAGATATCGAAAAGATTTGGTGTCCTCTTCCACAGGTTATTGCCAGAAATAAGCTGCTACTCACATCCACCATTCATGTCTCTATTGCACGTCAGGTTGCCAGCAAGTCTGATCTTTGTAGATTGTGGTATGCCATAGTTCACAGTTATGTGTTGATTACTGGTATTACCAAGACAATTTTGTGTTTTAGGGAATCATTTGGGATCCTTGAAAGCATTTGTGCAATGTCTCCAAAGCTTTCTCTCTGGTTTTTATTCAGTTCTAGGCCCAGCTAATTTCAGATAGATCTAAGGGCCTGGCTCAAAGTAAGTGCTTCTTAAATTCTTGTTGAGGACATAAACGAACAAATGTGTACTGAATATTTTATACATTGTTAGGAAAAAGTCAGATGTTTTCACTTTATTATTTTATGAGGAAGAATTTGATTTAAGAGGGAGATATTCCTAGAAATGACAATAAAAAACAAATGACATCACTGAAAGATATTTTAGAAAAATAGTCTAACTCAAATGACTCCCCATCCAAATGGATGTCAAGGACTAGACCAGACCAACATCAGCCTCACAGGGGGCTATCTCTAGTCCTGATCTACATCCGGCCACTGGACCCAGATGATTCTAAAGGAGAAAGCAAGTCTAGTGACTGCACAGCCCTTCCCTCACTTAAATCTAATTTACTTGCAAGTCATGGCATCATCTTCTTGAAGTCATGGTTCTCTTCAAGAACAAAGGGCAAGCCACAACCACAAGGGCTCATGATGTTCCCAACTGTGGCCTGAACCGGATTAAAATGTACCTGGGAAATATTTAACAAATTAAATAAAAATACAACAATAAATAAATAATACAACAATAATAACATTTACATAGCACTCACTATATGCCAGATCCTGTATTAAGTGCTTTAGAATTATAGGTTATTTGATCCTCACAGCAACCCTAGAAGGTAGGGGCTATTATTACTTTCATTTTTACACATGAGGAAACTGAGGCAAAAAGAGGTTAAGTAACTTGTCCAGGGGCAAGTCACAGAAGTCAGATTTGAAGTCAAGTCTTCCTAAATCCAAGCCTGGCACTCTATCCACTATCTAACTGCCCCCATATAATTAAACATTAATAATATATTTTAATACATTAATAATACATTAATATTTAATATATATTTAATACATTAATAATACATTTTAAAACTAAGTTAATGTAGTTTGCAGGTATCCTTCTGCACAGATTAGTGGCCCCCATTTCTATTTGGGTTTGACACTACTGATCTAGACAACAGGCACTATCTATGAAGTATCTTTTAATTTGGAGGAGAAGATGCCAAAAACCTGGGGAAAAAACACATAGGATATTGCAATGAAGACAATATTAGCAATTACTCACTCATACATCTACCATCTAATGCCTATATATGATGAGAGTGATCTAGATACGCAGGAAGGAAATACGAGGAAGGTAACTGGCAAACTCTTACAGGCAAATTTCTTTAACAGATCATACCTTCACAATGACACAGTTGATTGAGGAGTACATAGGATCTCTCAGGATTTATTATTTGTTGATTGCAGAAAACAAAAGAAAACAACAAAAAACCCTTCCTTAAGATTTCCTCTGGTATCCTTCCAGAGAGCTGACTTCGAGTTCCCAAAGACTGTACCTGCTGATTGCAGATTCTAATATGTTTGGACATGATGTAAAGGTTTCAAGGACAGGGTTCGTGACCAGCAGTGGGACAAGTCTCAGACTCATCTGGAAGCATTTCATCATCAAGGAGGCCACAGTTTTTATTGTATTCCCCAAGTAGAATAAGCTCTTAGAAGGAAGAGACAATCTCCTTTTTGTATTTTTATGTCTAGTAGGCCCTTAATACCTGTTTGTTAATCCATCCATGGATTGACTGAAGACCATATACTAAGTTATAGATAGATTGAAATCTGTATCTGTGGAGGAAAGAACCCATACCCACGAATTACAGATCTTTGAAATACCAAAGTTGATTGCTTACCATCCCATTCCACCACCCCAGAAAAAAGGATTTGACACAGTGGATCAAAACACACCCTCAAAGGTTCTCCTTCAACAAGCTGATATGTTAAAAGCATACCAAATTCTTTAATAGTTATGCAGATGCATCATTCAATGACCCCTCTGCTTAAAATGTTTACATAGTAACAATATAGATAGCTAGGCGGAGCAATGGATAGAGTGCCCAGCCTGGAGTCAGAAGGACTCATCTTAGTGAGTTCAAGTGTGACTTCAGACACTTACTAGCTGTGTGACTCTGGGCAAGTCACTTAACCCTGTTTGCCTCAGTTTCCTCATCTGTAAAAAGAGCTGGAGAAGCAAACAACAAGCCATTTCAGTATCTTTGCCAAGAAACTCCCCCAAATGGATTCATGAAAAGTCAGACACAACTGAAATGACTAAGCAACAACAAATAACAATATAGCTCATATTTATAGAGCACTTACTATATGCTAGACACTGTGCTAAATACAATTATTAACTCATTAGGTCCTCACAACAAGGTCCCCATTTTACAGTTGAAGAAACTGAGGCAAGCAGGTTAAATGACTTGCCCAGGGACATAGAGGTAGTGTCTAAGGCCAGATTTGACTTCCAAGCTCTATCTACTGTGCCATCTAACTGTCCAGCATGGAAGTGACTGAAGGTTTTTTCCTTTCTTCCCCTCCCCACAAGTTTTTACAGAGAGATAATGAATTCAGTAATATAGCAGGAACAAATGTACAAGCATTTCCTTCATTTTCTCCCATATTCCACCTCAGTCTCTGGGGGAACAGGCATAATATATGAGTTGCTACAACACATTGCTGCCTTCCCAGCTCCCAAGTTCTTGTCCAAAGGAGGCATGAGTGTGGGGTGAGTTTTTCTGCTGAGATGGGATCCTGCAAGTTCCTTCCAATGATTATTCCTTGTCCCTCTGGTCTTGATGCTGGACTGACTGGAAAACCTGGCTCATACTCCAAATGCGGTTTCTGTGCCTACTCTCCAGACCAAGGTTGGAGACTCTAATCTCTTCACATAGAATGGAAAAAAACAAAAGATCTATTTATCTGTGGATATATGCTATCAACATTAATTACCTCTTTGGTACAAATAAGCATGTATATGTGTACACACACGTGTGTGTATACACATACACACACACGTGTGTGTATACACATGCACACACATACACAAATATGTATATAATCCAAATATATACATGAAATGTATAAAATAGATAAATAACACAATAATGAAGGCTGTTTGCTGGTGGCAAAATCTGCTTCTCTCTGGCTTATGTGGATTTTTCAGGCCTAATTAGAATCAACAGTCACCAACCACTGAGATAGACTCTAAGAAATCTAGTCTGGGGTCATGGACAGCTAAGGAGAGCCAAAAGGTTATCAAGGCTTTGTGGAATCAGCCTGAGCAGGGTGGGAGAAGTTGGATCATGGTTTGTTTTTTAGCTTACAGCAAGATGGGGGTTGGGGCAGCTTAGCTGGCATTGTAGACAGAGAACCAGGCCTGGAATCCAGCCTCAGACACTTCCTGTGTGACCCTGAGCAAGTCACTTAACCCCATTGACCTCAGTTTCCTCATTTGTCAAATAACCTTGAGAAGGAAATGGCCAACTACTCCAATATCTTTGCCAAAAAACCCTTCAAATGGAGTCATGAAGAGTAGGATATGACTGAACCACAAGGATTGGTGGGGTGTGGGGGTTGTAGGGGTGGGGTTAGGAAAGAGGAATTTAATCAAACAGTACCTTCTAATAACAAAGATTGATTTTTTTCTCCACATTTTCCAAAATATTCCTAGATTTGTTGTCTCCTTCATTTCTTCCACCACAACCCTGAAAAGTAGAGGTAATAAAAATATGTTTTTTAAATTCAGAAGTGAGGTAGAGTGGAAAGAGCCTTGGATCTCAAGTCAGAGGATCTTAGTTCAAATCTTACCTCTGTCTCTTACTGCTTGTGTGACCTTGGGCAAATCATTTACTCTCTCTGGGCCTCAGTTTTCTTACATGTCAAGTGAAGGGGAATGGGGTAAGTATAGCTGGATGGTACAGTGGATAGAGCGCCAACCCTGTAGTAAGAGGACCCTAGTTTAAATACTACCTCAGACACTCACTAGCTGTGTGACCCTGGGCAAGTCACTGAACCTTGATTGCTTCTCCTCCAAAAAATACCAAGTTGAGGGGGTTGGACTAGAGGTCCCTTCCAGCTATGGATTTATGATCTTATTCTGTTCATGGGAAAGTTATCACAGGAAATTTTGAATTTCTTTTTCTGAAAGATAATAGCTCTCCTCAAAATCAGTTAGAAATAAAAGGTCCTTTTCTCCTACTTTTTATTCTTACTTCTTAAGTTCTGGACATATCCAAGACTTCTGGGTATTATTTACTGAGAAAAAAATGTCATCTTCTTGTCCTCCAGGAGTTCATATTCCCCTGGATTTGGGGCTGCACCTTATTTACCCAGTTATGTGACCATGAGCAACTTTATTCCTTGACCTCTGCCACCAAGGTCACCAGCTCTCCAGCAGTAGTGGGCATAACATTGAACTGGAGGTCCAAATATTGCTTCTGCTCCTCGGTACCAATTGGGTGATGTTGGACAAGTAATTTAGCCTCCCAGAGCCTTCTGTGTCCTGATCTTTAACATGAAAGGGTTAACCTTAGGGACTCTAATGTTCTCTGAATTCTTTTCGCAGAATCACAGAGTTGGAGGGGACCTTAGTGGCTAGATCCAATTCCTTCCTGAAAGGCATCATCCAGTCTTTGCTTGAAGGATCTCCAAGAAGAAAGAGATCACCCCCTTCCTCCACTCCCATGTCTCAAGTCAGCCCATTCTATTTCTGGACAGTTCCAATTGCGAACAAATTTTGTCCCCTGACACCAAGTTTAAATTTGCTTCTTTGCAACATCCATCCATCACACTTGCTTTCCCCTTCTGGGATCAAACCAAACAAATTTAATCTCTTTTCCACATGACAACCTTTTGAATACTTGGAGACAGCTATGACACCCTCACTAAATCTTCTCTTTGTCAGTTAAATATTCAACCAGTTAATCTAATCATAATACAGATATGACATAGCCTCAAGGTCCTTCACCATCCTGGTTGTCTTCCTTTGGACACACTCCAGGTTGTCAATGTATTTCTTAAAGTGTGGCATTCAGAGCCAAACACAATTCTGTAGATGTTGCCCAACTGAGGCAGAGAGTACAGAGGAACTCTTACCTCCTTCCTCCTGGAAGCTCTGCCTCTCTATGCAGCTCCAGATCTGATTATTCGTCAGTTTGGTTTGGGTTGGTCTTTTTGTCTTTACTGCCACATTATGTTGCTGACATACTGAGTTTGTAGTTCACTAAAAGCCTAAGATTTTTTTTCAAACTGCCACCTCACCATGCCTTCTCCTTCTTGTATTTGCACTAATGCAAAATAATAATAATAGCTTTGATTTCTTAAATTCAAAATAAACTTTACGTTCATCTATATTGAATTTTATCTAATATTCACCTTAATGCTTTAGTTCAGCAGTTACCAAACTTTTTAGTCTCAAGACCCCCTTTACACTCTTAGATATTATTGAAGACCCCAAAAAGCTTTTGTTTATAGGAGTTATATTTATCAATTTGCTGTATTAGAAATTAAAGCTGATAAAATTTTAAATATTTATTAATTCATTTAAAATAACAATAATAAACTCATTCCATATCAATGTTTTTTGGTGAAAGTTATATTTTCTAAAATAAAAAAAAATGTAGTGAGAAGAGCGGCATCATTTTAGTTTTACAAATGTAAATGGCAAATTGCTTTTGTAGTTAGGTGGTATAGTGGGTAGAGCACCAGGACTTGAGTCAACAAGATGAGTTCAAATTCAGACACTTATTAGATGTATGAACCTGGGCAAATCATTTAGACCCTGCCTATTTTCTCAATTTAATAAAGGTTTAAATGGAAAAGGGACATAATAAAGGAATGCCAGGGATATTAATTAGGTAATCTAAAGCTGTAAGGGTCCTTGGGAGCTATGGATGGGAAAGGGTAGGGAGTATATTGAGGGAGTCGTCAGAAGCATGGACCCTGGGATCTGGCAGGAGGTCAGTTAGGGACAGAAAGCCTTGGGCCAGGCACCCCTCTGTCTGTCCTGATAAGAAAACATGCTTGCCACAAGAGAAAATTTTCTCACAGGAAAGGGGCCTATTAAGAAATTGGGAGATCATATCTTAGGGCTCGGGCTCGAGAACCCCATCACTCTCTCACCTAGTTTTGTGTCACATGCAAATTTTATTTCATGACAAGATAAAAGAAATTGAAGGAATAAAAATAGCCCAAGAAGAAACTAAGTTATCACTCTTTGCAGATGATATGATGATATACTTAGAGAATCCCAGAGATTCAAGTAAAATTTACTACTTGAAATAATAAACAACTTTGGCAAAGTTGCAGGTTACAAAATAAACCCCCAC